>PVHP010037079.1:0-17556 GCA_004024765.1 Zapus hudsonius
CATGGCTCTCACAATCTTTCCGCCCCCTCTTCCGCTCAGTTCCCTGAGTCATGGTGGGTGAGTAAAAAGGCTGCTTTAATGTTGCGAGCTTAGAGGTCCTTGTGTCGAAAATCCTTGGTTTCTGTCTCATTGGCCTATCCTATGTTGATTGAATGGCTGTGGTTATAGGTCCCTTGTTCATCTGTCATTGTCTGCTGGGAACCCAGTTTTTTAAAGTGTTATGCTTATTATTAATTATGTGAATATTGGATCTAGATAGTAACAATATACTTATGTTTCAGTCAAAACTAGAACAAAGAACAAAAGAAAAAAGAATAGCTGAGTTGATTACCAGTTCTGTGAAGAGTGGACAGTTAGCTGGTTGGAGGTGTGATGGTGACAACTTGAAACATGAGAAGATACAGAGCTGGAAATAGAAAAAAAAACATAAACAAAACCAAAGAACCAGCCCCGTTTCCAAGCAGATGGCACTGCATATCATAAATACAGTAATGATGACAATGACCCAGGGGGTGCTGGGAGATGTCAACCATCTAGATGACAGGAACTGCACAGAGTAGCCAGCCCGGATGGTAAAATAATCTCTGCTGTGCTCGACATAAGACAGGTTCACTCACAGAATAATGCATACATAACACAGTGTTACTATGCACTATTCATATGCACAAAACATTGCCAAAGAGATAAGGCATCAGTTAAGAGAATTAGAAAGCGGATGTCAATTTATGCATACCATGTTCCTTTGTATAACTAGAGACTTTAACTTTTGTAGTATAAAGGGATGATGGCATGAAGAGTAATCAAGGTGATTGTCATTATTGTAGTCGATGTATCATGGAACACTAGATGGCCAATGCCAAACAACAGGGTTAAATCATAGAAAAAGCATGGAAAATCAAAACTAAACTGATGAAGCTAGCAGGGAGCATGTGCAGAATGCAGACACACAAGATGAATTGTTGTGCACACAAGTCAAATTAAGATTAAGACAATTGCAAGGCCCATCCTCCCCAAAAGAAAACTATGATGGGACCAGCCAAAATACAGACGCGCTCTTGTGTCCCGGTTTAAACCAACATGGTTAGAACGATTGTAATTAGATCACTGTGAATATGGAGATTATTGGGTAGAATTAAAGAAAGAAGAAAGGAAGGAAGGAGTTAAGGAAGAAAGGAAAGAAGAAAAGAGAGAGGGTAGAAGAGTGAGAAAAAAAAGATGGGAGACATAGCAAGAAATGCATTAGTAAGGAAAGAGCCAGAAGAATCCATAGAGAGAAGCAGGTTATGGCCAGATGACTCACATGTAAACCCCATCAGGCAGAAGAACAGCTGCCGCAAGTCCGTAGGGATCAACACCCTTCATGCCACTGCACAAAGGCCAAACGAACTGTTGCCATTGAAAGCAACAAGGCAAATAGCAGAGCTGCACTCGACACCTGCCATTATTTCATCTTCCTGGCAGATTTCCAACTACACTATCTGTTAACATGCAGGTCGACAACAAACACCCTTGAGGGTTACTAGATACAGGATTATTACATAGTCATTTAGGAGAAATGCCAGCTGTGCATGAAGGGAATGGAAACAGAGCCGTTTCTATTGGTGATTCTTTCATCAGCGTTTAGTACTGTGCAGTCTACCATCGTTTGATGCTGTGTTATGCACATACCTAAAAAATTTTTGAGTGATTATAATTAGTCTTTTGAATTTTAGAGGGGAAGGGATACTCAACAACAAGTTAAGTTGAGGGTCAGGAAAAAGAAAGAAAGAAAGAGAGGAAGAAAGAAAGAAAGAAAGAAAGAAAGAAAGAAAGAAAGAAAGAAAGAAAGAAAGAAAGAAAGAAAGAAAGAAAGAAAGAAAGAAAGAAAGAAAGAAAGAAGAGAAAAGTGAAGTAAAAAGAAAGGGTGGAAAGGCATCAGGGAGGAGGAAGAGGGGATGGGGTGGAAATACATAAAACTAAGGGCAACACAAATCAATTCAATAGAAACCTTCCACCCGGATACCATTCAAGGAGTTGTTACCAGAGTAAGTGGGAGGGGATCCTGAACAGGAGATTCCTATAGAAGGGAAGAGAAGGGATTAGAAGAGGAGGAGAGAGAAGAGGGAGATGGATGAAGGGACCAGGAGCCAGAAGCAACCTTCAAAGACATGTGCTCTCAGTCACCTGCTTCCTCCATGCAATGTAGACTCCACCTCTTAAAGTCTCCATCCGAATTCCACCATCAGCTGAAAACCAACTCAACACAGGAGTTTACTGCAGGTATTGCATATTCAAATCACAGCTTTCCACCTCTGGTCCCCACAGTTCATGGGCATCTCCATTGTTTCTGTTTTTGTTGTTTGTTTGTTTAAGGTAGGGTGTTACTCTAGCCCAAACTGAGCTGGAATTGTGGTCTCAGGCTGGCATAGTATAAAAATCACTGTCCATCTTCAAGAGATCAGAACATCTTAATAATTCTAATATTGTTCAAAAGGTAAGGTTCAGTGTCTCAGAGATTCAATGCAGCCTCTTAGCTATGCTCCCCCGTATGGTTAAAAAATACACACTTTCAACGTACAATGGTACAGAGTGAATATTCTCATTCCAAAAGTGAAGAATGGGGGCATAGGAAGAAGTAATGGGACAAAACCCAGGTTGAAGCCCATCAGTATATGCACTAAGCCTGGTAGATCCATAGCAGGCATCCATGGTAAGTAATGGTACAATGTGAGCACCTATGGTCTGTCTGGTAAGTCCAGTACCAATACTCTAGCTGCTTGAAGGTCACATGGTCGATCTCCCACTGTCTTCACCACCTGTATCTTTCTTCTGCATATGGTCCATGTTCCTGGCATCTCCTACCTTGTAAGACTCCATTAAGCTTAAGCTTCACTTTCACAGCTTCACGTGTCACCTCTCAGGGGCTGCCTGCGGAGATGCTGCTCCTATTATATGTTACTGGCCTCCCCAGGCCTTCCTTTGCACTATGAACTGTATACATTTCCTTTTTAAATATCTATCTATCTATCTATCTATCTATCTATCTATCTATCTATCTATCTAATCTATTTGACAGAGTAAGTGGGGGGGGAACATGCCAGGGCCTCTTGCCACTGCAAACACACTCCAGATGGATGCGCCACTTTGTGCGTCTGGCGTTACAGAGGTACTGGGGAATTGAACCTAGGCTGTCAGGCTTTGCAATAAGTGACTTTAACCTCTGAGCATTTCTCCAGCCCTGAACTGCCTACATTTCTATCAGCATTTTGGTGATATTCTACCAGAATTGCCCATTAAACTGCATACAACATCCTAGAATTTTTCTAACCTGCATCTCCAAAATCTTCCAAGTTTTCCCCCAAAACCAGTTCCAATGGCTGGAAAATATATTATTGTCAGATAGGCACAAAAAACTATCATATCTCTGGGGTTCCAATTTTTTGAACTAGCTCCTTTCATGTTTCTGTGATCAAAACACCTAAAAGAACAATTTGAAGGAGGAAAGATTTCTTTTACCTCAGCTTCAGTCCATGTCACTTAGATCTATGTTCCTAGGTCTCTAGTGAGACAAAGCATAATGACATCAGAAGCATGTGGCATGATGAGCAAGATAGAGGGAGGGAGGGAGGGAGGGGGAGAGAGAGAGAAAGAAGAAGGAGGAGGAGGAGGAGGGAAGAAGGAAGAAACTGGAAACCTAACATAACCCTCAAAAGCATGCCCACCAGCACGCTTCCTCCTAATCAGCCCATCTGCCCAAGGAGCACCACCAGCCAGGAGTACTCAACATATGAGCCTTTTGGAGACATTTCATCTTCAACTCATAACAAATGTCATTGCCATTTGTTGCAATCACCTTCTTATTGCTGGGACAAAACACCCAACCAAAAGCAGCTGATAGGAGGAAAGGGCTTATTTTGGCTCACAGTCTCAAGGGAAGCATCATAATGGCAGGGAAAGGATGGTAAAACAGAGGCTGGCCATGATTCCTTGCCACAACAGGTAGAAGACAGCCGCTAAAGTGAGCTGAGTTTGTCTATAAGCCCCCAAACCCACCCCCCAGCAACACATGCTCTCCAACATGTGTTCTTCAAGGCCCCAAATGCCATCAGCTGGGACCAGATATCAAAATACATGAGTCCATGAAGGACATCTGACTCAAACCACTTCAGTATTTTAATAGGGATTTCATCCATTGTGTAAACCACCTTGGTTATTATAGATATTTTTTGAAATATTTATTCATCAACTTGTCTTTCTTTCCATGTGAATAACTTCTTTTAGTATCTCTTGTGGAACAGATCTGATAGAAATATTCTCTTGGCTTTTGTTTGTGTGGGGTGGTCTTCACTCATGCTTCATCTCTAAAAGATAGTATGTAGGGACAGTACTATTTGTTGACCTTTTTTTTCTTCAGTACTATAAAGATCATATGTCATACTTTCTTGGCAAATTAGGTTTCTGCTGAGAAGTTTGCTATCAGGTTAATTAAATCTCCACTGTGTTCTTGGTTTCTTTTCTCTTGTAGCCTTGAGAACCTTGTAGTTATCACTCAAACATGAAAGCTTGATTATATGACATCTCAGCTAGACTTGGTTGAGTAAAATTTAAATGATGACCTTTGACCTTCTATGCATACGTATTTATACTTTTCTCTAGGTTTGGTAAATTTTTATTATATTTTTAAAAATATACTTTCTACCTTGATTATTTTCTAAGGTCTCCAAACCCCCCAAACATGAATATCTTTCAGCTCTTCTCTCTTCAGTTTGATCTATATTGTTATTGATGCCTTCTGCAGTGTTTTTAATGTCACTGAGTACATTATTCAGGTCAAGAATTTTTAGTGTGTGTGTGTGCGTGTGTGTGTGTGCATGCATGCATGTGTGCATGTGTGTGTAGGGCATAGTGGTGTGGTTTATGACGTATTCACATGAGCATGCAGATGCCAGAAGAGAACGTCACGTGTCCTTTGTTACTTACCCGGGTATTTTCTTGAGCCAGGAGTGTTCCCTTCACCCAAGACCTGCTGCCTTGTCATCAGTAAGACCTAGTGACTAATGTCTCCACCTCCCCCAGGACTGGGAATTGAATCAAGTGATCTCAAACCCTCAGGCCTTCATGCTTAAGGGACATGGAGCTCTTACCTGCTAAGCCTTCTCCTGAGACCTTCTGTTTAATTTTTTAAAACTTACTTGCATCTCTGTGTTAAGTTTCTCTGTTAGACATCTGAAACATTTCTCTGTGTTTTCTTCATGGTCAGTGAGTTTTTCTTTAAAGGGCTGTATTATATCTTATTTTGAGTACAAAGTTAGGTTAGTTATAGCTTTCTGGAAACTTTATGTGTGTTGATGTGTGATGTCACTTGGGCACTTAAAAACCAAGCATTTTGGGGCTGGGGAGATGGCTCAGAGGTTAAGGCACTTGCCTCCAGTGCCTAAGGCCCTGGGTTCAATTCCCCAGTACCCACATAAGCCAGACCCACAAGGTGGTGGCCCTGGTACTCTCTCTCTTTCTCTCTCTCTCTGCTTGAAAATGAATAAATAAAATATATTTTTAAAAAAACAAGCATTTATTCTTGTCCTTAATCTGACTTTGTGCCTAACTTTCTTGAAATGCTAAGCTGGCTGCTCATTCTGTTGTGTGCTGTTAGCTTGTTAGTAGCAAGAACACTAAAAGCCAAGGCTTGTCCCAAACACAGTTGGTGTATTGGTTTGGGAGAAGCTTGGAAGTTCCAGGAAGACGTAGGATGGGCCCGGGTGCCTTATCCTGTTACTGGCCCATCGTTAGGAAAGGCAGGGTTCTGGGTAAATCAATAAGAGAATCATATTTAGTATTCTTTTGCTCTGTTTCTTCAAGGTTGATTTCTAAACTAAATTCTAACTTGTTCTATTCTGGTTATTATAACTATTGTGTTCAGGTTCCCATTAGATTCCATGATATCTTTACTGCTCAAGGCTATTTATATGGAAATATAACCCAAATCTCAAGTTTTAATGTGTCCGAGTCTCCAGCGGTTCTGTCTAAATTGTGCTGGGATAATCTTTGCTTACTTTTTCGTTATTGGTCATAGCAGCACTGCTGGATCATCCAGAATATCCATCAACTTCACATAATTTTTTTTCACATTTCATTAGCCAATAGCAACTTTATTTCTTACCAGTATGACTCACTCATTCCAACAGAGTAACTCCCTTTTGGCATATTCTGCCAAATGGTTTCAAATGACCACAGGTTACTATCAAGATCTAGTTCAGTGTGTTTCTTTCTTTTTCCCTTTATGAAAGTGTTTCTTGGTTGGCTTATGAAACAACAAAGCTTACAGTCATACAATATTCAAGTTGATCTGTAAATTTAATAGAAAAATGTGGCACTTCTGGGAGACTTGTTTTGTGACTTTAGAGGAAACAGTAGCACATATTGGCCACTTATTCAGTAACATATGACACCCCCCAAGAAGGCAACCCATTCATGAATAGCTGACTAGTAGGTGAGTCTGCCTATTCCAATAGGCCCATAGTTTCTGAGTAATGGATAGTGGACAACATTTACAAAATCAAGAGGAATTTTTCCAGGAAAACTGAGTCCTCAGTCTAGAGACATTGCTATAATATCATGAAACAAATTAAAAACCGGGTCAAATGTTCAGTTTTTCCCTGTTCTATTTCATTAGTGACTCTTGTCCCAAGGTAATAAATAATGGATAGTACCATATGCCAGCAACCAGCATGACAAGAAGTACACACCTATGGTTGTTTGACTGACTGTCCCCCAGTATATTTAAAAGTGTATTAAAGATTTGTCTCCAGCCTCCTGGTTGGAGGAGGTGTCACCTTAGCCTGGCCTCCTAGGGTATTTCTAAGGTGGATGTAAAATTCCGGTGACACATATGTAAAGAGCTGATGGAGCTGAAGTCTGGCAGTTCTGCTGGTTTGCTAGTTGGAGTTGGAGTGTGCTGGCTGGAGGTGATGGGTCTCCCTCCCTCCCTCTCTCTCTCTCTCTCTCTCTCTCTCTCTCTCTCTCTCTGCTTCAATCTGTGAAAGGGGGCCAGCCTTTTTCTTCCTTAATAAACTTCCTCAGGTTCTATTACTTTAATAAATACTTTCCTCCCCAAACTGTGCCTGGTGTGGAGATTCATCCAAGCAATGTGTGGCTGACTATGACAGATTTGGTACCAGAGTGTGGGGTGATATTGCTGAGATGAATCTGACCATGTGGATTTTGATATTATGGACTTGTGTACTGGAGGAATGGACATGGACTTGGTACTTGCAACTGAAGATGCCTTCCAGAGCGGTAAGCCAAGATTGATGAGAATTTGATGATCTGGTGAGAATTTGGAAAAGCTCAGTGCAGAGAGAAATGCATTTGGAGGCTTGGCTTGTGAACTTTCTAAGGGGAAGGAGAGACTACCGAAAACCTTATTAGAACTCGGTACCTGGATCAAGGGGTAGATGCATCCTACTGCCCATGCCCACAGAGTTTGACCAAGGTTGAATTTAAGTAATGGACTGTTGTGTTTGGCTATGGATATGGAACTGAGAATTTAAGATTTAAAGTTGAAAAAAACCTGGAAGCAAGTTTAACTTCCTAGCATAGAGACTGGCTTATGCTTATGGCCCAACTGCTTTACGTTGAAACAATGGAGAGATGCCTGAGGTGTTTCCACCCAGGAAGGACTGAATGATGGACTGTAAAAACTCTTTGGAAAGGAAATTGCTAAAAGAAAGGTATCTGCTCTTCAAAGTCAGGTTTATTTTGTCCCTGAATTAACAAAATGGCTATGTCCTGAATATCTGGTATTGCTTTTGGCAATATGAGAAATGCATGCATGGGAGTGGGTCATGAAGGGCACACGGTTCCAGGAGCCCCTGCTGAGATGACATATATGGAACAGGGTGTGAAGTCCCTGATTTGCCAATAAAGCCATTGGAAGGTGAACTATGGTTTGCAATGAAGACTCGAAGACGTTTTGGATATACCAGCACTGTGCATGGAGCATTGTTGGCTCAGGATGAAAGTTTTCCTGCCATTCAGCTAAACTGGAGGGACAAATGAGAAAATCTAGAGTCTGTCAGTCACTGGTTGTGCTATGAGACTTAAATGGATGTTTACTGATGTTTGTTGAGTTTGCATTGGCCCAGTCTTTCCTTGTTATGCCTCATAGCAGTTGGAAATGTTTATTCTGTGCCATTATATTTTAAAAGTTTGTAACTTGTTTGGATTTTACAGAATTACAGCTAAAAGACAATCTTAAATTTCAGATAAGATTGTGGGACCTTTAAAGTTGGACTGGACATAATATAGATAGCTATAAATCTATTTGGGGCCAGAGATAGATTATGGTGATTTGACTGAATGTCCCCCCAGTAGATTCAAAAGTGTATGAATGATTTGTCTCCAGCCTCCTGGCTGGAGGAGGTGTCACCTTAGCCTGGCCTCTTATGGTATTTCTAAGGTGAATGTAAAATTCCAGTGATACATATGTAAAGAGCAGTAGGAACTGAAGTCTGATAGTCCTGCTATTTTGTTAGTTGGACTTGAAGTATACTGGATGGAGGTGATGGGTTTCCCTCTCTGCTTGGATCTGTGAAAGGGGGCCAGCCTTTTTCTTCATTAGTAAATTCTCCTGGATCTGTTATTTTAATAAATACTTTCCTCCCAAAACTGTGCCTGGTGTGCAGATTCATCCCAGCAACATGTGGCTGACTACAACACCACCTATGCAATAACAGCACTCATCCTTTTTGCATAATCAAGGGCTCTCTGATTGGCTAAGAGATCCACTCAGTGCCCTTAGCTGGGACTAGGATCCAAGCCAAATTCCTATGGAGACCAAGAATCTGGACTCCAAGGGGAAACTTCCACTAACCATGGGCCTAAATAGGGGCTACACACAGTGCAATCTTGGCAAATTGGCAATGCTTATCCCATTTAACTTATGTTGATCTCACTCTCTACTGGAGAATCTGTTTTTAGCTTTCAGAAAGCAGCAAGAACCACATGGACAACTTAATCCTACCAACAAGACCAAAAGTGATAGCTAACTTTGTGGTAGGAGATGAACCACCCTAACACATCATCTAAGGCCCGGGTGAAACCACAGAGGAAGTGGAGAGATGAGCCAGAGTGATGCTTCCACAGAGAGCCAGACAACCCAAGCCAGAGTGAGGAAGACAGACACTGAGGATACTCAAAATGTTCCAATGAAGAAATCTGGAAGGTGCTAAGAGCTCAGCACTAAAGTAGACTTAAAATTTATCCACCATGGCTCAGGGAACTTTGCAGAGGAGGGGATGGAAAGATTGTAATAGCAATGATAAGGGATATCTAGAGGCTTTGCCCCACCCCACGGGCTGACTGCTGTGGGAACAACTCAGCCCTCCATCCCATGGAGCCTACCAGCAGTCCCACTGAGGAAGGCCCACCATGGAATGGGGAAATGGAGGTATCAACACGACTTGCTCATACAAAGTTTCTACTTAATTATAAAAAAAAGTGAAAAATTGGGCTGGAGAGATGGCTCAGCGGTTAAGGCACTTGCCTCCAGTGCCTAAAGCCCTGGGTTCAATTCCCCAGGACCCACATAAGCCAGACACACAAGGTGGTGGCCCTGGTGCGCTCTCTCTCTCTCTCTCTCTCTCTCTCTCTCTCTCTCTCTCTCTCTCTCTCTCTCTCTCTCTCTCTCTGTGCTGGAAAATAAATTTTAAAAAAGTGAAAAATTAAGTTCAAATGTAAAAAAAACCTGAGTTTGAGCAGTAAACTGATCTTCTAGTGAGAATAGTGAAAAACTAAATATGTTAGAAGGTCTATCTTTTTATTTGTAATCTATATGCATTTTATGTTTAAAGTGATTTCCTTGTAATTGCATTTTTTAAAATATTTTATTTATTTATTTTCAAGCAGAGATACACACACACACACAGAGAGAGAGAGAGAGAGAGAGAGAGAGAGAGAGAGAGAGAGAGAGAGCGCACCAGCGCCACCACCTTGTGGGTCTGGCATATGTGGGTCCTGGGGAATTGAACCCAGGGCTTTAGGCACTGGAGGCAAGTGCCTTAACCGCTGAGCCATCTCTCCAGCCCTGTAATTGCATTTTGTTGGGTCATAATTGGTCATTGAGTCTGATGAGCCTGCTGATTTCTGTGTGTGTGATTTAGGATGTCTGGCCCCTTCTGACTCATAAAAATTTCTCCACATTGTAGATCTTTTTTTCAGCTTATTTGCATTCTTTTTCAAAACTTATTTATTTATTTATTTGCAAGGAGAGAGAGGAAGGGAGAGAAGGAGATTATGAGTGAATGGATGCACCAGGGTTTTTTGCCACTGCAAATCATCTCCAGACGACGCGATGTACCACTTTGTGAATCTGCCATTACATGGGTACTGGGGAATCGTACCAGGTCAGCCGGCTTTGTAAGTAAGCTCCTTTAACCACTGAGACATCTCCCTAGCACTTATGCGTATTCTTGATGACATTTTATTGGCTGTCAGACCTTGTACATTTTACACAATTGAGCACTATACCACTAACCGATTGAGCCACTGGAGCCAGAGTGAGTGCCATACGTTTTGTAGTCTTGTATGTATACTTTGAGCTTTATTCTTATTTTAAGAAATATTTTATTTAAAGTATTTGAATAACGGAGTCCCTTTTAATTTTCACGTTTTAAATTGATTTTCTCTTTTGAATCATTCATTCCTCTCTTGAAGGATCTATCATCCTTTTTATTAAGTTTCAGATATTAACCTATGAAACATTATAAAAGAAGGTTCTTAATGTATTCTTTCAAGGATAAGTTAGGTTATATTATGACAGGCAGGTAAAATGCTAACAGGTATCTTAATCTTATGTGAAATTGATTTTGGGCTTTGTAACTACTACTGTTATTACCATCATTTTCAATTCAGTATTCTACTAGCTCCTCAGATCTACCCCTCATCCCTACAGAACAACTGGAAGCCACAATTAGGGTTCAACTGAAATCCTGGATTGTTAAAGTCTTTTGAAGCTGAAGAGGAATGAACTCCAATTTCTATGCCTATAGAACCATGTAATTACTGAAATCTCTAGCTAACTCCTGAGGATAAGTGCATCTTGATATCTTTCCCTGTCTATGCAATGTAGGCATAGTGTAGTTTAAACCTGCAGTGTCCTTCAAGGGCCCATGTGTTGAAGACTTGGTCCCCAATGCAGCCTTGCTCCAAGGAGAGACATTTGTGGGTGACGTGTCCTAAGGGATCTGGCCACACATGGATTCATAGCTTGATGGCCTGTTAGGAAGCGATGGAAGCTCCAGTAGGTAGAGTCTTATTGGAGGAAGTGGGTCATTGGGAGAATGACCTTCACTGCCAACTCTTTCATCCTTTCTTTCTGCTTCCTGGGCACCATGAAGTGAGCCTTTTTCCTCCACTGTGAGCTTCCCTCGTGATGCCTTGCCTCACCACAGGTCTGAAAACAACTGGGCCTAATGGCTGGACTTTGATATCTGAAGCCATACAATAAATTTATTTCACTTTTAAATTGTTGATCTTAAATATTTTGTCACAGTAAAACAAAGTTGAGAAAAGTACCTAGCCCATATGGTATTTTAATATTCTCCATTAAGTTCATAAAACATACATATGAAATTCTCACAGTTAAATGACTGAGGATATTCGTATTTCCCACTAGTAATAAGGCCAATGGCATCATGGTGTCAGTGACACACATGTGACAGTGAAATACCCATCTCTGCCCAGCAAGAAGAGTTCACATCCAGGTGTGAGCACAGCTTGAGCAAGCTCTTCATCTAGAAGTCATGAGGTGACCATGCCCTTTTCCCACAGAAACTGAAATGAAAGTTCAACAGTTGAGCTCAATATCCAAAGGGGACAGGAGAATCAGTGGACTGAAGCTACAATTAACCAAAAGTGAAAATTTTCCCACAGAGAAAAACTGAAAACCCAGTGAGTAGAAGAGGTCAAGGGACATGTGCTCCTGTAACAAGAGCCTGAACATTAGTGCCCATAGAATAAAGAGAACGGAGTGGAAACGTACCAAGGGAACAGTGATGGAAAACTCCCTAGATTTGGCAGGAAAAATAAAATACAAAATGTAACAAGTTGAGCAAACCCCAAAATGTTTGCCCTCTGCCTGCCACATAACACACACATGTGCAAGCACACCTGCATGTACATTTTCACCCATGCACATATGAACATGTATACAAACGTGCACACGCCACACACATGCACTCATGTGCACGCACAATACCCAACTTATGTAAAATACACAGACTGGCTGGAGATAAATAAATGCAACTTTTAAAGGAAAACAAAACAGTAGTGGCTATTTAATTCCAGGTAAAGTTGACTTCAGAACCAAGAATATTAACAGAAAGTTACAGCATGATAGAATACTCAGTCCACTGAAAAGGGATAACAATTCTAAATGAATGACACCAAACAACAGAACTGAAAGATATGTGAAACAAGAGTGAGTCTAACTTAAAGGAGGAAAGGACAAATCCCCAATTACAGTTACTGTATCACCCCTCTCTTAACCATTCACACTGCAAGCAAGCAAAAGAGAAATCAACAAAATGTAGACTTCAGTAACACCATCAACACTTGTATTTAACAAACAGGTAAATAAAATGTTACCTAGCAAAAGCAGATTTTGCATTCTTTTCAAATGCCATGGAACACATAAGTTCTATGCTGAGCTATAAAGCAAACCTAACAACATAGAGTAGCAATCATGCAGAATGTGCTATGTAAACACAATAGAATTAAGCAGGAGCCCAGTAATGGAGAGGAGCAAAATCACCAGGAACACACAGAGCAAAACGACTGAACAGTACACTTACAAATTACCCATGAGTCACATAGAACAGAAAGAAAATTTTTTAAAATACTTTTAAGAAATTAAAATACAGCATGTACTATTTTATGATGTTTGTGTTCTGTTGGACACAGCTAAGGCAGTCCAAGAGAAAAATTTATAACACTAAGTATATTTACTAGAAAAGATTTTAAAACCCTTACATCAATAGTCTAATTTCCCACATCAAGAATACAGGCAGAAAGAGGGAAGGAAGGAGGGAGGGAAAGAGAGAAGGGGAAAGGGAGGGAGGAAGAAAGTATAAGCAGATAAAAGAAAGAGCAGAACTGACTGAGATTGAACAATAAAGAAATGAAGCAATACTCTGTATGGCTTCTATTCAGTAGTTGTTTCTTCAGCTGTGGTGCTTGGAGAAAGGTTCTGAGAATTTGGGGAAGTGAGAGATGGTTGAAGAAAGTAGGTCACTGGATGGGCTGTGGGGACAATTTGTCCCTGGCCCAATCCCTCTCTCTTCCCTCTCTCTTCTCTCTCTCCCCCTCTCTTTCCTCCTGTCTCCTGTCTGCCTATTTGCTGCCTGCCTACCATTGGGTGTGTAACCTCTTCCATTCTCTTAGTGCCTTGAAGGTGTACCTCACCACAGATCCAAGAACAACAGAGCTGCCCACGATGGACCCGAACCACTGAAAAACAAATAAATCTTTTCTTATTTATTTATTGTTTTTTCAAGGTAGGGTCTTGATCTAGTCCAGGCTGACCTGGAATTCACTATGTAGTCTCAGGCTGGCCTTGAACTCACAGTGATCCTCCTACATCTGCCTCCCAAGTGCCGGGATTAAAGGCGTGCACCACCATGCCCATCCTTCAGGTACTTTGTCACAGCCTCAAGAAAAGTAATCAATACAAAAAGTAATAGCCATTGCCACTCAAAACACCTTGAATGAGTATCCTGAGAACTGATTTTACTGAGGGGAAAAAACCAATTCCAAAAGCTTACATGGATATGTGAATTTATATAGTATATTTATTTATTTATTTATTTATTTATTTTATTGTCCTTAATGAGTTACATTATTTACAATACAAACAATGAGTTGTTATTCCCAATTCCCCAATGCCCCTCATCCCCATCCCCAATCAGCTGGATAACCTCCTCTGTGGGCTGTCTGGATCAGTCCTTGGGGCAGGGGACCATGAATAGCCTAGGAGTCAGCCCGGTTCCACCGGCCCTCGTGTGTTGTTACTGAGGGGGGCCATGTCTCTGGATATTCTCCCCCACCAAGACTCTCACAATCTTTCTGCCCCCTCTTCCGCTCAGTTCCCTGAGTCGTGGTGGGTGAGTATTAAGGCTGTTCTATTGTTGAGGACTTAGGGGTCTCTGTACTTCTGATTTAGGTTTTGTCAAAAATCATTGATGTCCGTCTCATTGGCTTATCCTGTGTTGGCTGATTGGCTGTGGCCCTGGATCACTTGTTCATCCCATCATTCTCTGCAGGGTTCCATATGGATCCTTCATGGTATGTCTGGGGTGGCTCATCTCTTGCCAGGATGTCAGCTATCAGCCTGCAATTCATTGGTAGGGTTGGATGAGTCACAGCTCTCTCACTGCCTTCTGAAAGATATAAACAGAATCTCCATCAGAGAGTGAGATCAGTATAGGTTAACTGAGATACACATTTCTGAATTAGCTAGATTCTATTTTTAGTAGCCTCTCCTTCAATCATATCATCTTTCATTGGGGGCCCAAGAGTACAGCTCCCAGTGCATATCGCCCTAAGTTCCCAGTTCCAGTTGAGGGTTCCCGTCACTAAGTGGATTATTTGGCCAAATTTAAAAGCTGTTGATTGCCTCCCCCAGGCTTTAGCTCCTCCATTGCACGAATGATCCATTCCTGGTTCGCTGTTCTTTCCCAGTAGGAGTGTTGCCTACTCATGGCAACAGGCTGTGTTTCACGCCAGTGGTCTCTGTTTGCTCCAGCTGTCATTGACCAGCTTCCTCTGGCGGCTTATGCAGTGGCTTCCAGCACTGCACTAACTACCATCTGTGGGCTGGATGCCATTCTGGGCCTCAAAGGGTCTCTCACTGCTGATCGATGGCTTTCTGTGGTTTCTTCAGCAACAGGGTTTTGCCTCCTGCCTGGGGTGGGCATTTAAGAGTCTTGACAGAATCCTGTCTTGTTTTTGGGACCTCACAGGTCACTTTGGTCAACAGCTCAGTTAGGAAAGGAACCAGTGACTGGGACCAGGGGTTGTCATACTGATCAATTTTTCACAGGCTTAGACTCTCTCCCCTACTACTCATGGCCCCTCTTGCCAGTCAACGCCCACTACTTACTCAATAGGTTACATTACGTATGTGAGGAGTTTATGATTTTGATCCCAATTTGGTTTAGCCTTATACTTAAGCCATTCCCCTCCCCCTATCCCTTTCCCCTCATTCATAACCTCTCACTTCTTTCTACTAGTCTGCGTGAAGTTTACCATTAGCCTGGTTAAGGACCGCATATGAGGGAGAATATGCAGTGTTTGGCTCTCTGTTCTTTTGAGAGATCGTTTAGTAGGATCTGCTCCAAGTCAGACCATTTTTCCCTAAATTTCGATATGTCATTTTTCCTTTCAGATGAATAGAATTCCATGGTATAAATATACCAGAGTTTTGTTATCCATTCCTCCATGGAAGGGCAATTTGGTTGATTCCAATTCTTGGCTATTATAAATTGAGCTGCTATAAACATAGTTGCAGAAATATATAGTATTTTTAATAAGAGCAAGATTTCAGAAATGAGAGACGATGAGCTATTAAGAAACCCTGTTACTGAAGACCACATATGCTTGGGCTGCCGGTCACTGAGAAATCAAGCTGGAGTTGTTCTGGAAACCTCCTCCCTGTTAACCTGCTGACAGAAAGCTGGTAAAAGCTATGGCTGCATGCAGCCCTGTGGGAGAGAGAAGTCACCAATGGTGGTGAAAAGCAGTGGACCTTGCAAGCCTTAAGACTGGCCAGTCAGGCCAAATGTGCCAATTGGGGCAATAGTGGTGCATCTATTGAGGGGAAAACCAGTTGCTCTCTAATTGGACTGTAGGCCTGCTCCACGGGAGGAAAACATGCCTGGTACTGAAGACCTATTCAAAAGCTATAGTGGGGTCGGTCATGGGCCCTGTTGTTGCCTGGCAATATATATATATATATTAGGCTGACCAAGCTGCCACATAAGAACTTTTTATAAAAATGATCATATACATATAATAACACTACTCTCATGTTTGGCTAGAGAAGCTTCTCTTTTTCAGATGGTGGTGACCACTGGGATAACTCAAAAGTCCCCATAATGCTGAGAAGAAATGACAGCGCAGGATTCAGCACTGGGACATCTCTGTCACACTTCCTGAGGCTCAGGGTCTATTGTGGAAGAAGTAGTGAAAGACTATAAGAGCCAAAGGAAAGGTAGGACTGCTCACACCACAAACTTCCAGTCATAAAACAGCCTGGATATTCATGACTTCTCAGTGCCTGATAATACCTACACATAATGGGAGGAAAAGATGATGACACCGAAACAAAAAAGAGGGACTAATTGAGAGGGGGAGGAGATGTGAGGGAGGGTGGGGAGGGAATCATAATGACTATTGTCTATGATTATGGAGCTATCAATAAAAAGTTTATAAAAGGAGTGCTCAATTGTGCTGAGGAGATGGCTTGACTTTTCAAAGCTCTTGCTTACGAAGCCTGTTGGCCTGGGCTCACTCTCCAGGAGCCATAGAAAGCCTGGTGCACAAAGCAGTGCATGCATCTGCAGTTCCTTTCAGTTGCAAGAGGTCCTGCCATACTCACACCCTTTCTCTCTGAATCAATCAATTAATTAAGTAATATATTTTTAAATGTATGAAAGAGTGCAGGGAATGGGCAGTGAGTGAGGCTGAGGAGAATACTCTGTTTTTACTGTGTTGATGTCTTTATTGCTGTATTATATTGTATTTTTTTGGCATGTTATGATTTGGGGGGATAAGTAAATCACATATATTATCTCTATTATTCTCATAACTGCATGTGAATTGATAATTTTCTCAAAATAATGCTTTAACTCTTAAAACTTTATAAATAAAATTTCCCCATGAAAAATTTGTGAAATATTTTAAGGAACACTTCATCCAAGAAACTATAAAGATGGGGGAAAAGTATGTGACGAGACCTTTCACTTCATTAGTCATTAGGGATGCATAGAGTAAAAGCACAATGAAACACACACAAACATACACATGCATACATAAATACACACATTCATGCACGCAATACACACCCATATACACATACACACATACACACATGCACACACATACAGACATATAGACATACACATACACACACATACCCACACATACGTACCCACACATACACACACATACATACACTCACACATCACATACACACACACACACACACACACACACACACACACACACACACACGGTTTAGCCCACCCACTAGAAGTTCCTCTCCTGTGACCAAACACATGTACGGGTGTCTCGCTTCCTTTCTAGAACCTTAACCTCTATGTCTCTCTCACTGTGGTTTCTGTAGTCCTGGTGGAGTGATGGGTAAAATCTCAGCAGAGGGATTCACTGGTCCACTTATGATAGGTAGGGAAGTTCACGTGGATTGTGTCCGGTGTGGTAAGCCATGAATGGTGCTTGTGTGAAGGAAGGAGTGGAGTTGTTGGGCTGTGGGATATTGCATCTTTGTCTGCAGGAAATCCTCTA
>PVHP010037080.1:0-17482 GCA_004024765.1 Zapus hudsonius
ACACACATATACACATACACCCATATACACATACACACACACACAAAGGAAGGGAGGGAGCGGGGAAGGGGATTGGTTTCTAGTCTCTCCTTTGTTTGCCTTTGGTTTAGGAGTGCCACTTGGCCTTGGCATCTTTTGCGGAAACTTCCCCATGATTCTAGTACGCAGTGAAGGCTGCTAGCCCCTGCTTCATTGGGGAGCAGAGAGCGCTGGGGGACAGCAAGAGGGAGGAGTTGGCCTCTCCGCTGTGGGCTGAAGTGGAATTCTCTAACCCGTGGCTACTGAAAGCAGAAGCTTGGGCAGCTCTTGAAGGCCGGCCCCACTTTGAAGCCTGTGGGAAGGATCCTGTAGAGAGAAGAAGGGGGCCGTGTGGGGAGAACCCATAGCTTCATCTGTGTGATGGACAGGAAGAGGCATCTCCCCGGTGACCCGTGGGGTCAGATCAGGCCTTGGCCAGCACCTGGTCACTTGGAGTCTTGTGGAGGCTGAGATGCCCAAGGCATTTCCATAGAAGACCTGGGCTCAGATTCATTCAAGGTGAATCACCCACAGTTACAACAGTTGTAACTTCCTGACTGAGCTTTTATACTCATCATATGCAAATAAAACCAAAGTCAAAAAGGGAGGACACAAAATTAAGAAGATTTTAGATAAAGAGGCATTATGGGATGGGCTGAAGAGATGGCTTAGCGGTTAAGGCATTTGTCTGCAATGCAGAAGGACCCGAGTTCGATTCCCCAGTGCCCATATAAAGCCAGATGCACTAGAGGGCGTATGTGTCTGGAGTCCGTGCCGTGCCCATTCTCTCTCTCTTTTTCTCTCTCTCTTTCTCTCTCTCAAATAAATAAAATATATTTTTAAAAAAAGAGGCATTATGGGAGAAATTTTCTGGAAAGTTTAGTGTGTCAGATTAGTTTTAGTTTTCCGTATGTGTTTCCAGAATTCCCAGTGTTAATGTCACGCTGAGATTTATTAAGTCCAGCAAGTATGACTCAAGAGGCCATCAAACGGTATTTGGCTTGAAATGCATTTGGTGGAAGAATTTGGGAGGACAGGGCAGGACAGGATTTCTGTGCTGCTTGAAGTGGGAGTTGAATTTTACCCTCATTGGTCCTGCAAAGGACCCGGACCTCTCTGGAGCTGTGGAACAAGGTGGACAAATGATGGCGCGTGTCCCCGGGGTGTTTGTGGTATTAAGTACCACGTTGCCCTTGACCCAAATTCATCATCGAAAGCTTGCTGATATTTCTGTGCAGTCTAGTGTTGGAGGTGTATGTTCAGAATGACAATTAAGCTTCACATAAAGGAGTCTGATTAAGGATGCTTCAAGCCTACAGAATCCTATAGGCCGGTGTGCACCCCCAGGGGATCTGCACGGGGACACACAATAATGCAGAGACATTTGTCTTGACAACCTGGCTCCTATCTTATCTTCTTTATTTCCACCTTGAAGACATTATAAATGCACACAGACCTACATATGGAGACTTGCTTCATTACTTTGTATTAAGTGCAGTTAAGTGTCTGTTCTTTCCTGGAAACCATTCTTAGTTGAGAAAGAAGGTTCTAAAGTTCTTGTGGTTCAAATGGATAAAGTCTACTGTTTATAAGATTTGATTAAGCCTTGTGTTTACTCTGTGAATTGGAACGTGATTTAAGTGTTAAGTGTTAGGGTTAAAGGACAGGGTGACCACAGTGTGTGTGTGTGTGTGTGTGTGTGTGTGTGTGTGTGTGTGTGTGTGTGAGAGAGAGAGAGAGAGAGAGAGAGAAGGAGAGAGAGAGAGAGAAGGAGAGAGAGAGAGAGAAGGAGAGAGAGGAGAGGGAGGGAGGGAGGGAAGGAAAATGGAGGGAAGAAGGAAGAGTTCAGGTAATTTTAGCTGGAAAAACTTAAAACTTCAACAAAACAACAGCAAATGAGTCTGGTGGCTTCAGCCCCAAAGCAGCTGACTGGGCACATACATGGGCACGAGGCCTTGAACTCAGGTCCTCGGGATCAACCAGCAGACATATTCCCTACTGAGCAATCCCGACAGCCAACAGTTTTCTCATTTTGTAATGTATTTCAGTGTGATAGCTTGGAACTTGTTCATTCCCCCTAAGGTCTCAAAAGAAACAAAAGGACTCCCCATGAGATCTGCACTTAAGGAGAACGCCCACTCCTTACCTCCCTTCTTAAGACCGGAATGTGTCCATCAAGAGCCTCAGCCCCATAGGTTTACCTCCCTGCCTCATTGGCAAAGGAGTTTTCTGGACCTGTTCATCAAATCCATCTCGGAGCACTAAAGAGAAGGTTTTGCCTCTGGAGCCTGGCAGGTCCTCGCTTCTTCTGTGGTCCTTGGCTGTCACATCTCAACGAAATGTGGGTGTTCTGTCAAAGAGGCAGGGAACTGTGTGTGTGTGTGTGTGTGTGTGTGTGTGTGTGTGTGTGTGTGTGCGTGCGTGCGTGCTGTGTATTTGTAGATTCACATTTGCACAAACGGCTCAGAGCAAGTGTTAGAGTCAGCTAGAAGCTTCAAAAATGTTTTCAAAGTTAAGCGTAATCAAAAGAAATGTAAATCAAAAAGACAGTTTGATGCCTGTTACACTGAATTTGTGTACAACTGCCCATGTGTGAACATGTAGATCTGCATTATGGTTCACACGTTTGTCACTCTCTTCTGGGGATGGTTCAGGCATCCTCATACACTGCCGAATAGAAGGTACATGGTCACAACCTCTCTGCAGGGCAATGTGACCGATTGTATCCAAAGAACTTAGCTGTAGTAACAACCCCAGGACCCAGTCAGTCATTATTATTTACCTAAGAATGTTTTCATTGTTACCATTTATTTCATTAATTTGTAATGAGAGAAAACCTAGAAATAGTTTCAATATTCACTAGAGGAGATTGGTTTGATTCAATTATAGTATACACCTATCATAGAATGCAGCATTTAAGGACGATTAAAAGATTCCTTGTTGTCAACTGAAAATTCGGTGTAGCATAAGATTTAAGACAGTGTGTGTGTGCATGTATATAAAGTAACAAGAATTATGGAGGATAATAACTCATAAGTAAGTATACATAGTTGGACATACACTTAGAAATGTGATTGGGGAATATCTCCCTTCTTTCAAATATTTTGGTAATAGAAGGTAGCTTTTGTATCTACACTTTAGCGTGTTTTTCTATATTTTCTGTGGAAAGGGGTATAATGTCTATTTTATTATCATAAAATATGTCTTTAAAATATCAGAAAACAAAAAGCTTGGCTAAAGTGTCACTGGTATTTTCTCCCTCCAAATCTCATAGGTATTATTATCTGACTAAATTACTAAATTTAAAAGATGCCATGTTTATGATTTTGGTTGTGGTTCGAATGCCTTTCATCTTCCCTCACACTGATTACGGGCCTGTTGCGGTCAGCTTTCTAGTTGCTGCGCAGAAAGAACCCAAGCAAAAGCAGCTTGTGGAGGAATGGGTTTATTTGGCTTACAGACTCCAGGGGAGACTCCATCCTGGCAGGGAAAACGATGGCATGAGCAGAGGGGTGGACATCACCTCCGCCACAGCACTGCAAACAGCGGCAGGAAGGTGTGCCAAACTCTGGCAAGGCGAAGCTGGCTTATAACCCCATAAGCCCGCCCCCAACAACACAGCTTCATCGAGGTTGTAAAACCCAAACTGCCATCAGCTGAGGATCGATCTATCAGAACACATACAATTGTTTGTGGGGGACACCTGGATCAAACCATGACAGGGCCTGAGCTGAAGAGGTTAAAGCTGCGGCTGTAGTTCCTCCAAGTCCTGCCCAGCCAAGTGGAAGGTGAAAGACTTCTGTAATTATTATGCTGTCTTAGCCCATCCATTAACTGTGCGTCTTATGAACAACAGGAGTATATGTCTCACTGCTGCGGTGGCCAGAAATTTCCAGTTCCAAACACCAGCTGAGTCAGCATCCAGTGAGGGCGTGCTCCTGACTCGAGGGATCTCTGGGGAGCATTAATGACCCAACCAGCTCCCGGAGGGAGTCCTCACCTCTGATCTCCTCACCTCGAAGGGGAGGCTTTTAACATATGGATTCTAAGATGGTGCAGGCATTCAACTCAGTACAATGTTTTTATTTTGTTCACACCTATTAATCTCACCCCTCTACCACTAAAACCCTTCTTCTCACCAACTAATTCCCTTCTTACATTCGTGCCATTTTTTTTCTGATTATCTATTGAGTTAAATTTGGGTTGCTTGCAGGAACATGGGTCAGAGGTTATTTATCGAAGCATGGATGGCTTACCCTAAGCCAAGAAGGAGGTGATAAGGAATGTCTCACTTAGGGCTGTGTTCACAGTTGACCCTCATTCTCAGCAGTGTCCCCAGCTATGTGTTTCTACAATGGCCTCCGTCCACCACAAAAAGAGTTTTCTGTAATGGAGGCTGTGAGCAGCACTAACCTATGGGTGTAAACATAATAATATAGAAGGCAATCATTAAACACAATGGTTGTCAGTTTCCCATCCGTGATACGCCAGCCACAGCCTTGTGACCAGCTTTCTAGTACCAGACTTGAATCCCCTCCTGTAGATTGGGCCTCACACCTAATCAGAGAATAGTTGTGTTACTTACCCCTTAACATTCATGCCACTACTGTACCAGAGGACCCGTGTCACCTGGTAGGCTGATTGTGGACCCCAGAGGGTCCCATGAGAGGCCTGATTGTTGATGACTTCTCTCCCCTAGCAGCCTGCACAGAACCTTCCAGCACTGTGACAGCAAGCCTGCAGGGAGCAAGTGTCCAGCTCAGTTCTGGCTTCTTTTCTCTAAGTCCTAACGTCATAGCATGTGGTATCTCCAGTGATAGGGACTGACCGTCTAGTTCCGCTGGGCAACCAAGAGCAATGCCAAGAGACTTTATTGTTTTAGGGGCCTCTGTAACCTCCCTGACTAAGAGCTCATCTGGAGGAATCTCATCCTTGTCTCTGGGCTTTTCAATTAGTTTCCTGTGGCTTCTGGGAGCTGTAGTAAAGAGATGTTTAAATCAGAATAGGAAATGGAGCCTCATGTGACCAATAGTTTAGCTCACAAAATTAATGTCACTAATACAAGATTTTTCTTTGTTCTTTGTCTCTCTCTCTATCACTTTTGCACCTTGACAGGTTAAACTAGCTCAGTGATTTTCAGTCGGAGGGGCTGGGATGACAAGGTTTCTTTCGAGCAGAGTTCAAAAAAAGATAATTTTACAAACTATTACTTTTCTAATTCTGTGATTCTGTAAGATATGGTTCCTGACCTCTAGAAAATGATGGTCTCTTTGGGAGACATAAAATTTACATTTAAGGAGAATAAGTTTATAGGGCATATAACTGCACACTAAATTGTAAGATACGGGCAATCAGTGCCACGGCAAAGAGCAGGGATACCAGCAGAAAGAGGGCATTAATTAACAAGTGGGGGAGAGGACCTGTTTTCCAGTGGCCTAAAGGGCGTCTCCCTTCCTGCGCTGATGCTGGGCAGGTGAGGAATGAGCGCTGAGGAGGGCTGGGAAGCTGGAGTTTAGAGACAGAGCCATCTGCTTGCTCTGGAGGTGACATCCCTAGGAGCCACGAGAAAGAAGACCCCAAGGAAACAGGCCCTGGTTGCTGCCCTAGCTTCATCATTTATTAGCAAAATCAGCCAGAGATGACTTGAGAGAAACAGACACTTTGTCCTTTGAGCATCTTGCAAAGCACGAATGAGAGACTTTTGGTGAGGCACTTGGGTGGGGTCTCTGCACAAAGTAAATGCTCCCTGCTTGCAGGCCCCTGGTATCTGTTTTACACGAGGACCCCAACTTGAGGCGCAGGGAGGTTAAGGAGCTTGTGCCTGTCGTCCAGAAAGTGGTAGAGAGGGAGAACCTTTCAGTCTCCTCAGTGCAGAGAGCACCACACTGAAGAATCCATTTTATAAAGCAGACTCCATTTTGTAAAGCAGACTCCATTTTGAGACTTACTTCCCCCTCCTTAAAGAATGTCTGGTCACAAAGACCAGGAATTAAAAAAAAAAAAAAAGGACACCATATAAGGAAGCATATGGAATGTGGGCTGGCCCTGGGATGTGGCTCCAAGGAAGTAACCAATCAAGAGGCATACAGATACAGAAAAGGAGCCAATAGAAATACCACACACCCTGTGACCTGAGCTATATTATAATTAGATAGCTTCTGTCCATAAATACCCTGCTCCTTTGTTCTTCGGGGCTCCATCTTGCCTGGACATTCATCTGCCTGCTTGTGGAGCCCAACTGCGCAGCCGAAGAATGAAATCCTCTTGCTTTTGCATCTGCTGGTGTGGTTATTGGAGTTTTGGGGTATGCTCTCCTGAGAGAGGCCTTGGGGGTCTTTCACACACCACCTCCCAGGGAGCTCTTTTGAAAATGGCTTTAAAATGCCAAGGCAGTTCCCTGGGCTCTTCTCGTGACCCAATCTACACACAAATCTAAAATTCCCAAACTGGGATCCATATGAGGGAGAAGAGGATGACACTCGTGTGCTCAGAACTAAAGGAGGCATCTCTCATGTCCGCCTAAGCTCAGAGAACAGTGTCAGAGCCAGAGGACAGGGAGGGGTGCCGGGGAACAACGTCTTCTAGACGTGCAATGGCCATTCATGACCTCATAGCAGCTGACATGACCTACACAAAACAGTATCGGGTCTCTTAGCATGTCTTCACAAATGATGGAGGAAGGGAGGACGATGTTAAAATAGAAGGACAAATGGAAAGAAGAACGAGGGCTGGAGAGATGGCTCAGCAGTTAAGGCACTTTCCTGCAAAGCCTCATGACCCAGGTTCAAATCCCCAGTACCCACGTAAGGCCAGATGCACAGTGGTCCATGCATCTGGAGGTCATTTGCAGTGACTGGAGGACCCCGTGAACCCTTTCTCTCTGTGTCTGTCTTCTCTCTCTCTCTGTCTCCCTCTCTCTGTTTGCAAATAAATGAATGAAAATATATTTAAAAAGAAAGGAGTTCAGAAAGAAGGGGACCGAAGTAATGAGATGAGACTATGATCGAAGTAAATTGTGCATGTATATAAAAATTGTAAGAAAAAAGCCCCAAATAGTTAACCATCCAACTAAATCATGTTAGTAGTACTGTAATTAAAGATAGGATGGTGTTTTTTTATATTTCATTTATTCATTTTCAAGGAGAGAGAGAGAGAGAGAGAGAGAGAGAGAGAGAGAGAGAGAGAGAGAACACCAGGGCCACCGCCTTGCGGGTCTGGCTTATGTGGGTCCTGGGGAATTGAACCCGGGGCCTTAGGCACTGGAGGCAACTCTTAACCGCTGAGCCATCTCTCCAGCCCTAGGATGGTGGTTTTTTTTTAAAGATTATTTATTTATTTATGACAGAGAGAGAGAGGCAGACAGAGTCAGAGAATGGGCACACCAAGGCCTACAGCCACTGCAAATGAACTCCAGAAACATGCGACCTCTTGTGCATCTGTCTTTATATGGGCACTGGGGAATCAAACTCTGGTCTTTCTGTGTTGCAGGCAAACACCTTAACCACTAAGCCATCTCTCCAGCCTTAGGATGGTGTTTTTAAGGAACATTTTTGTTTGGCTGGTTTTTAGTTACCAGCCACAAGTATGTGCCCTCAAAAATAAAAACAAAGTAATAAAAGAAAAAAATGCTAATGCAATTCTATCTTCATGTATGAAGCACACATTAGCCAGTTCTAGAATGGACACCCAAGCCTAGGGCTTGGCATCAGGAGGAGCCCGGCTTAACCCATCTGGAAGCTTGGCACTTGGACTTATATATTTCCAAAGTGCTCCTTGCATCGGTGGATCATCTCAGGAGAGAAGGTTGGGGTTTAATCTAAGGACCCTCAGATGGTTCTCAGTCTTGAAGCTCTAAGACCTGCTCACCAAAATTCTCTGCTCCCCACCTCCCGACCACAGCTCCCGAGACACTCAGAAAGATGCACACGTGGGAAGAGGGAAGCAGCCGCTCTTAACAGTCTGTGCATGTACGTTTCTAGCAGCAGACTCTCTGGGAGAGGCTGGAAGTGAGCTGGCGCATTCCCAGGCTCATGTCGAGGCGGTCTTGATCTCTGAGTTTTTGTCTCCCCAGCAATGCCTTCTGGAGACAGGAGTACGTGAGGTGCTGTAGTAACCAGCTTTGAGAAAGGCTCTTTTATTTAAGTTTCTTCCTAAGAAGGGAAGGGCCTGGAACTCTGAGCAATGTTAGTGTTTTTAGCTCTACTAGATGGCATCCGGCTAGTCCTTAGGGGTGACCCAGGGATAAACTGTTTCCAGGAGATGGATGAAAGGCCAGCAGCTTGGTCGAAGGGTTGGCACTTGGGATATGTCCTCAGAGAGACTTAACAGCATACAGCACACTTAATAAAGTCAGAAAAGATGTTTTCTAATTATAAAAGCAATTTATGAGTTCTAACATTAAGAAACTCAAAATAAAACCATCAATAATTTAACCCTGTGAAGACAACCTCTCCTAACATTCCACACATTTCTTTTCCAGGGATTTTTTTTTCTAGGAAAAATCACACTATATTTATGAGTTAACTTTTCTTTTTAATCCAACTTACTTCGGAAACACTGCCTAAATTCGAAAAGTTACTGCAAGAATAGAGCTACTTATAATTCAAAACATTCTCTCATGTAGATGCATCCTCGCAGCTTTCCCATAATATCCAGTTGCCTCTGTCTTCATTTGATTTTATCAGACACACACACTGTGTTTTCCTCTGCTGGTGATGGTGGCCTGTGTTTCTCTCTGGAAGACATCTAGACAAAGCCAGGCCAGCCCAGTGCAGGGAACATGCGTTTACCCATGGGTGGGAGGGTGCCAGTTTCTCTGGTGCTGTTCGCTTAGAGAGATTTTAATGAAGAATAAGATGCTGAGAGCTCTTGACCCACAGGGTGGATTTGTCAGGACCCATGTGACTATTGTGTGGGAATGAACTGCCCTTCGGTGGCTCTTTTCTGAGTCTTTCACTGGGTGACGCATCCTGCTTCTTCGATTGCACGTTCACATGGAAGTCTTTTGTGTTTTAAATCTTCACGAGTGCTTCCTAGATGAGACAGTATCTTTTTTTTTGAAAGGCTATACCTTTTTTTTTAAATATATATTTATTGTCCATAATGAGTTACATTATTTAGTGGGAAAACCATGCGTTGTTATCCCGACTTCCCCGCTTCCCCCCTTCCCCCTCCCTGATCAGTTGGATATCCTCCTCCGTGGGCTCTCTGGATTAGTCCTTGTGGCCAGGGATCCTGTAAATCTTAGTACTCATCCCGGTCTTCCTGGCCCAAGTGTGTTGTTACTGAGGGGTGCCATGCCTCCGGACAGTCTCCCCCACCACGGCTCTCACAATCTTTCCGCCCCCTCTTCCTCTCAGTTCCCTGAGTCGTGGTGGGTGAGTAATAAGGCTGCTTTAATGTTGCGAGCTTAGGGGTTCTTGTGTCGAAAATCCTTGGTTCCTGTCTCAATGGCCTATCCTGTGTGGATGAACAAGGGACCCATAGCCACAGCCATTCAACCAACTCAGGATAAGCCTAATGTGTTTGTGTTTTTCAGGATACAACGAGAGAGAGGTGGCCCATCTAACCTTACCAACCAACCTTAGGCCGATGGATGAGATCCTGACAAGAGAGGAGCCACCACAGTCATATCAGGGAGGATCCATAGGGAACTCAGGAGACAGTATATTTTTACGCAACTTGGCACTGATCTTCCCATTCTCCAGAATGTAAGGATGAGGAGAAGGCAGAGAAAGCCTTCTAGGAACGGCTGTGTCAAATAGCTGGGGTGTAAAACACCAGAAAGACCTTCACATTAAAATCATGTGAGTCTGAATTTAGTGTGTATGGAGACATTTTGTTTGGGGCTTATCACAACTCTTAGGCTCTTCGATGAGAGGAGTTGTCCCTTGTGATGGACAGTTAATACTGATTGTCAGAGTCAGTGAGTGCATCAGCGAGGGAGGACATTTCAGGAAGGGTTAACTGAGGGGAGAAGACCCTCCCCCAGGGTGGGTGGCAACATCCAGTGGCTGAGCAGATGTCCAGAGGTCCAAGGAAAAAGTGGGGCTGCTTGCCCACTGTATCCCACTGTGTGTCCATGGCTAGGGCTGAGGCTGCTGGCAGCTTCTCCAGCCTTCCAGTGTGGACAGAAGACCAGTGACTCTCCTTCCAGGAATCCTGCAGGTGTCAGTGCCAGATTGGGACTGTAAGGCTTCCGCCTCCTGGACTGAACTGCCATTGGGTTGCCAGCCTCTGCAGTGTGCTGTTGTTAAACTGCCCCAACCCTATGTATGTATGTATGTAAGCCATTCCAGTAAATCTCCTTTTAGGATACGTCACAGTCAGCCACACACTGCTGGGATGAATCTCCAAACCAGGCACTCTTATTGTCATGGTTTGATCCAGGTGTCCCCCACAAACAACTGAATGTGTTCTGATAGATCGATCCTCAGCTGATGGCAGTTTGGGTTTTACAACCTCGATGGAGCTGTGTTGTCGGGGGTGGGCTTATGGGGTTATAAGCCAGCTTCCCCTTGCCAGAGTTTGGCACACCTTCCTGCCGCTGTTTGCAGTGCTGTGGCGGAGGTGATGTCCACCCCTCTGTTCGTGCCATCATTTTCCCTGCCAGGATGGAGTCTCGCCTCGAGTCCCTAAGCCAAACAAACCCATTCCTCCACAAGCCGCTTTGTTGGGTTCTTTCTGTGCAGCAACTAGAAAGCTGACTGCAACACTTATGGAGGAAGGGATTTATTGAAGTTATAGGTTCAGGGGAAGTTCCACAGTGGTGAAAGAGGCTGGCCTCCTTTCACAGATCCAAACAGAGGGAGAAACCCATCACCAGCACCACACACACAGAGCAGCAAAATAGGCAGGGGTTGAGGATAGAAAATTTCTCCCCCTTTATATAGCCTTAGGGTGGCATTTTACAACCCTATCCCAGACTTGTTGGCTTCCTGAGTCCCTGGAATTTCCCTCTTGCATTGCCCTCCCAGGAAGGAAAGTTTGTTTCTAGTTTCCCTGAGCCTCCTTATATCCTTTCCCCTACTGAGAGGCTGCCTTCCATGAGCAACCTGAGACCCACCCAAGATTACTAAAATGGTCAGGTTGACAACAAAACCTACCATCACAGGAAATATGCACATTCCATTGTTCTACATGTCTGTGTTCTTCTTGAGAACCTACCTAATAAACCCCTAACAGGTGGGTGATTCTTGCCTTCTTGTCATTTTTTTTGCTTCATCAATGTGTTTGTACTTGTATTCATAGTAGAGGCTGAGTAATGATATGAATCACACACACACACACACACACACACACACACACACACCATAAACAGAACATCACAGGCAAAGTTGAGGAAGTAGAACCCCTGTGCACTCTGAATAGAAATGTGAACTTCTGTAGAGAATGGAGACCCCCCAAAAATATTACCGCTGGAAAAAAATAAATAGTAATGATGTGACCTGGCGCTTCTCCTTCTGGGTGTGTACCCAGCCATGAAATCAGCGTCTGGAAGACATCCTTGCACACTGATATTGACAGAAGCAGCGTTTACAACAGATTCAAGGAACATGTGCCCAGGTGTCCATCAGGAGATGGATAGACAAAATATGGTTCAGACATTTAACATCGTGCAATGCTACTCATTTTGAAAGGGAAGGGAATTGTGACCCATATTGCAAGAAGGGCGAAGAAACATTAGGCTAAGTGAAATAAAGCAGCCAGCAGACAGCAAGTTCTGTGTGGCTCTACCTGCATGGATGCCTGTGAATCCCGCTGACCTGGGGAGGAGAAGGGGATGAAGTGGCTCATTCCTGAAGGCAGAAGTGGATCCAGTATTCGTGATTCCTCTTACACAGACAGGAAAAACGGTGATGCTGTTAAATTCTATGTTATGTGTACCTTGCCGCTATAAAACTCTTTGAAATATAGGCCTTCAGGGAATAAGCCAGCTTTAAGAACTTACCCTTGCCGTCCTTGTATCTCTAACACACAGGGAGCATCGGTTTCTGTTTTAACTCAGATAGTAGTTGACTGATTCATACGTTTGTTCATTCATTCATTAAACAACTGTCTCCTGAGAATGTACTCCCAAGAGTTGTTGTGTGAGGAATGCATCCCTGGATAAAGAAGGCAGAACCTTGCTCTCTCAGGAGCTGAGTTCCCATGGGGGAGAGGAGGCAGGCAGCAAGCTTGTGACTATAACATGCTACAAGACGCTAAGCATTGTGCGGAAAATAAACCAGGGAAGGGCAGGGTCATTGTTGGGATGAGCAGAGGTGAGATTTTATTGGCGCTTTTTGGAAAAGTCTCAAATGACACATGAGTCAAGTATATGAGAGGGGCCTGCCGCTGTCTGGAATAACTGTCGGCCCCAGTGTGGACAGAGAACATGTGGCATTTGGGGTCATCACATCTGGTCCCGACCTGTCTCAGGAAGTCATCTCACCTCTGGGAGCTGTGCTAGAGTTTATGAAACACAGATAGCAATTATTTCACAAAGATGTTGGGGAAACACTGATGAGAAAGCATATTTCATAAGCTGGGAAGTAACAGAATTATTATTATTAAATATTTACAAGTCTGATATCCCCAGCAGCTCAGGTATGTAAGAGCTCTACAGAATCAAACTTCCCAGATAACTTCAGGCATCTGCCTTTTAAACATCTAAGTTAGTATTTTATGCTTCTAGAACAAGGTTTCAAATGGTCGTCTGTTCATTGACTCAGCACTAAATAAGGGAACTGCCTGCAGTCAGCCGCTCTGCAGCTCACGATGTCTCTAGTTCTCTCTGGTGGACATGGGGTCCACAGCCTCCGAGGCTCACAGATTCTGGGTCAAGGCTGTCCTCCTGGGGCCTGAGGATGATCGAAGCCAGCCGCAAGGTAAATGAGGTGGTACTGTATTTTTCTTCTAAATAGAAAGCAAGGCTTCGGTGGCCCTAGCCATTACCAGGACAATATCCCTTTTCAAAGAGGAATGGAGTTCAGGAAGGGGCAGTTCCCACTTAGCGTGTAGGACACAGGGTGCCAATGTCTCATTATTGATGACAGAGGACTTCACATTCAATTCTACAGGGAGGATGCGGCCATTCTAGGGCCAGGGCCAGAAAAACCTCTAAGCAACCAGGCTTGCTGTTTGCTTTATTTCTACATCTGTCGTTTTCCATTTTCTCTGCTATTGATAAATAATTCAGAAAAGAAAAGAATGTGAGAGGGGCCTGGCTTTTTAATGTAGAAGACAAATACATTATGTGGCTGGTCCCCAAGCGCCCACAGAGTCTTGTAGGAAGGTCAGCGTTTGTATTTGCTGGTCAGCACCATGTTCCTTGGGGCTTTGCAATCGAAAGGCTTTGTTCCTGTAGCTAGGCACGAAATGCACAAAGTGATCTGTCACCGGTTCTTTAGTTATCCTCATAGACTGCTCAGGTAAAAGACTTCTGGACATGGTGGGCTTTTCAGCTCAGCTCAGAAGGAGATCAGCTGAGGCCATCTTATGTCCTCAGAAAGTTTTCTTGGAACCCATGCAGACATAGGCACTGAGACTCTGGGACCCAGTGCTAGCTGGCTTCAGAGGACAATGTCACTTGGTGCTACTTTGTGCATCTGGCTTTGTGTGGGTTCTAGGGATGCAACCTGGGCCACCAGGAGGCTTTGCAAGTGCCTTTAACTGCTGAGCCAGGTCCCCAGTCACAGAGGAGGATGTCAGGAGGCTTCATGTTGGAATCTTCCACGAGTATGGGCTTCCTTCCTTAATTCATTCACTTCTGAATGCCGTCTTCAATAGGAAAATAACAATGACTCAAGACACATTGCATTTCATATAACAAACTCAGAGGCTGTCCTCTCGAGATGATTGTTTGGGTTATTTCTGTCGAAACAATGTTACTCTAAATCTACTGAGCAAATGACTGGGGTTAGCAGTCATAATAATTGCTGAGTATTTGTAAAGTAAGTGGGATCGAGAGGAAAGACATAAGAAAGACTTTAAAATAAGTTTCTAGTAGTGGTTACCATGGAAACTTGTCCTACTACATAAAGCCAGATGCACAAAGGGGCACATGCATCTGGAGTTTATTTGCGGTGGCAGGAGGTGCCCTGGTGTATCCATTCCCTTTCTCTCTTTCATCCTCTCTCCCTCTCTCTGCTTGCAAAATAAAAATAAAAATATTTTACTAATTCACCCATCTCTGTGTGTGTATATGACATGGTTTGGACAGGTCATCGTACCTGTGAGAGATTGTCACATGACAAATGGACTTGCAGAAGCCTCTCTTCTTCCTCTGTGAAGGCGAGGATCAGTGTCCCATCTCTCCCTCCATGCTGCTTGTTCTGATCAACACTTTGGACTTAGATATGCGCAATCATCTACAGCACTGCAGTTTCATTGGCTTTGTAAAACATGATTTCTAAAGGTACTGTTCCGTTTCATAGCTAAGACTTCTCAGCAGGCGTCTGAGGAGAATGGATGACCATCAATGTGACAGCATTCTTTCTGTGGCAGCGTTTGGTCCCTTGAATCTTTCATGTAACTTCTGCATATTGACTCAGGCCACGCTGCTGATTTGTGACAGGGACTTGCCACACCCAGTGATCAAAGGACCTTCCTTTGCAAACCAGGAGATTCTATGCAGAACAGGAGATGGCCAGCCAGGACAGATGCTCTCCCTGCGGAAGTCTACTGTCCTGCTGAGCCCCGTGGATGCCTAGGAGTACTTTTTGGCCTGTTCCTTGCTGTGTGTTGAATCTGGTGCCCACAGAATCAATACACCTCCATAATTGCTGTAGTGATGTAGTGGTCCTGGGTGCCTGTTGGACTTTTTTTTTTAAATTATGCTATCTTTAATGCTTTTAAAAATCTTTATTATCCAAAATTAGATACATTATATGAGCAAATGTTGTGTTGATATCCCCATTTCCCTCCTCCCTGTCCCCAATTGACTGGGTATCCTCTTCGGTGGGCATTCTGGATCAATCTATGGGGTAGGGGGTTATAGATATCATAGGAGGCAGCCGGGTCTCCCCCACTTTGTGTGTTGTTGCTGAGGGGGGCGATGTCTCTGGATAAAGATTTGGCCTGTATTAGAAGAGAGCGGGAGGTACTGAGGGACAGGAAATCAGTAGAACTCAGAAGCAGACAAAAAAGCATGCAAATCCCAGAAGAAGAAGGTTTCCATACATATTCCTTGCTGTAATGAGAGAGGTCCTCTCATGATGACTAAATCATCTCATGGTTTCTATGATTCTCAGTGTCAAGAATGACCAAGGAGGCCAGAGACAAGGGAGCCCCTCAGGCTGGGAGATGGGAAATGGGATTTTGTTGTTCTGGTGGTGAAGTTACAAGGGGAGGCATCAGTGCAGACGGAATGGAGTCCAGTCACCCTGGAGAAAGGCCCAGGGCAGCTTAGCATGTCCGCTTAGGTATTCTGGAAGAGAGTTCATCAGAGAACAGAGCACCTTTGAAACCCATCTTTGTATCTTTGACTTTTTGCTGTCAAGTCTCTAATTCTGACATTTCTGAAGATCATGTCATTAACAATAAAGATCTGTGGAGTGCCAGCTGTCGCCTGGATACTCCTGTGCACCAGGGATCAGATGGTGGACGAGACAGATCTCTGCTCTCATGCGCGAGGAGCGCCGTGGTGACACGGACTGTCTTTGTGCTTGGCCAGAGCATCTTGCCTATGGGCTTGGCCAGGGTAGAAGCCTTTTAGCACAGCATTGCCTGTCATTGGAGGGAAGTGAGTTTGCAGTCCACAGTGTCCCATATAGCATAACATACTTTGAAATGAAAAATCAAAAGGCATGAACAATGATAACCCCAGACAGCATTTTGGAGCCAGCAGAACTGGCTGGATTTTCTAGCTTACAGAGTGTGTATAATGTTGCTCAATTTACCCACAGTGTGACTTCTCATATATATCATGTATACTATTAATGTTTATATCATAGAATGTTGTGAGGATTCAATCAATGCAAATCAATGTAGCAAACCCAATGCTCAGTGTATGACGTATGCATGTTGTCATGGTTTGATCCAGGTGTCCCCCACAAACAAATGAATGTGTTCTGATAGATCGATCCTCAGCTGATGGCAGTTTGGGTTTTACAACCTCGATGAAGCTGTGTTGTTGGGGGCAGGCTTTTGGGGGTTATGAGCCAGCTTCCCCTTGCCGGTGTTTGGCACACCTTCCTGCCGCTGTTTGCGGTGCTGTGGCGGAGGTGATGTCCAGCCCTCTGCTCATGCCATCATCTTCCCTGCCAGAATGGAGTCTCCCCTCAAGTCTGTAAGCCAAATAAACCCATTCCTCCACAAGCAGCTTTTGTTTGGGTTCTTTCTGCGCAGCAACTAAGAAGCTGACCGCAACACATGTTCTGTCAGTCATGTTAAGTACTATTATTTTTATTATAATTCATATTATTTTGTTTCCATAAGGAACAAGGAAAGGAAAAGAACTCTTTACTCAAGAAAGCTCCTTGGTTCTTTGTTTTTTTTTTTTGGAGACTGTGGGCCAGATGATTAGTCTCTTTGTAGCTGCTTTAAGAAGTTGGAGGAAAATAAAACCTACAATTGTATGAGGGTGGTTATAATTTTTAGGAATGGGTAGAAAAGTCCCGCTGTTCTAGCTTATGAAGAACTGAGGGAGAGATGGATACATCGTCTGGTATGGTGCAGACACCAAGAGCTGCAGAGGATGTTGCCAGGCTTTCTGTTGCTACAACCAGCCAACCAAGTGACTGGAAGATGCAAGATGCCAGGGGAGCTCAGGCTTGGGACTCAGACAAGACTTAAATTGGCATCATACTTCCACGGGTTAGGTTACCTGCAGCAAGTCCGCTTAACCTGCCTGATCCCATGAAAGTACTGGCAAAATAGGTTCAACAGACGGTACAAGGGATACATGCATTGTGGCTCAGTGTGAAGGGCGAGGCTCAAGGTCTCATGCACAGCTCGTGTTGCAGTTAGCTTTCTAGTTGCTGCACAGAAGAACCCAAACAAAAGTGGCTTGTAGAGGAATGGGTTTATTTGGCTTATGGACTCGAGGGGAGACTCCATCCTGGCAGGAAAAACGATGGCATGAGCAGAGGGTGGACATCACCTCCACCAAAGCATTGCAGACAATGGCAGGAAGGTGTGCCAAACTCTGGCGAGGGGAAGCTGGCTTAGAACCCCCATAAGCCCGCCCCTGACAACACAGCTTCATCGAGGTTGTAAAACCCAAACTGCCATCAGCTGAGGATCGATCACTCAGAACACATTCATGTGTTTGTGGGGGACACCTGGATCAAACCATGACAGCTCGTAAAGCACATGCAGCATCCAGGACACTGAGCATAGCAGTTCTTCAGTGACACCAGAAGCCCCGTGTGATGGCACTTGCCTGTGATCCCAGCCCTGGGGAAGTGTGGGCAGAAGGGTTAGTAGTTCAAGGCCATCCATAGCCATATTGAGTTTGAGGCCAGCTTGGGCTATATGAAGC
>PVHP010037081.1:0-17560 GCA_004024765.1 Zapus hudsonius
TCATTAAAATTCTACCTGTGGTCACTTGAAAATTGAGAAGCCTTGAATGGGCTCTACTGAAAAACAGCAGATTCCATCTGCACTTTAACTCAAACCAAAAAGCAGAGTGCCTCAAGCATACAGGGTAAAGTTGAGTTTGACCCAACCAAGCAGGTAAAACATCAAGCTTAGGGCTGTCCTTTAAGAAATGGTGTGCTGAGCCACAAGACGATGAGTGTGTCCAGCTAGAGTAAGTGTGGCCAAGGGGACTCTCGCTCCCCTTGGGCTTACTTCCTGCATCAGTGTCCATGTGTGCTGGCACTGCAAACAGACGCATCCTTGCAGTGCACAGACAAGAGCATACGTTCTATCTGCACTTAATAGAATCAGTTGCCAAAGTCTAGCTTTCTGGCACTTTCTGCAAGTTATCTGACAAGCAGAGCAGTTTGTTCAGGTCAAATTCCATGTAGATGAGCCTTCTCTGTTGAAATGGTGTGTCCTTGTGGCGCCCAGAAGCTGTGCCTAGCAGGACAACATCCTTCTACCTTCCTTGGAACATCATTATTCCGATGTCACCTTCCAGAGTAAACTGCAAAGAAGCGGGATCATTGCCCTCCTAGACAGACAGCATTAAAGACTATTGACAATGAAACACACAGCTCTGAACTGCATCCCCTAGTCTAGGCTGAACCTAAAAAGTGAGTCACATGTTCCGTGTGTGACATGTAAGTTATTTAGCTGGGCAGACCTAGTAGATGGGACCTCATGAGAATGGAGCTTCTTTGAAGGTACAGAAGTGAAAGCCAGAATTGAAACTGAGCATTTACACTGATCTTTATAAGGATGGAGGCAGTAGAGGAGTCTAGAATTCCTGGTGTTGACTGGCGCCTCTGGCATCCAGCAACCACAACAGCTTTGAATGTCCACATTAACAACAGAGAAGCCGGTCATGAGAACAGGTCTGAAGAGCAACAAGAGGCATTCAGCAAATGTGATTGCCTAAGAAAGCTCGGGGTTAAGAGTGGAGAAGAGCGTCCTGACCATCCTGAGAGACGGGCTCTGTGCCAGGATGTCCTGAGAGGTCACCTCAGGGGTGAGTCACCACCTGGCATTTCACACATGGCAGGAATGCTACAGTCCAGGCTGTGGGACTCACCTTCTGCCCCGGTCTCTACTTCTTCCAGTATCTCCCATTCGCCTAATAGAAATAACGTTCTCTAGATCCTGTGACTCCCCTTAGCCTATTTCTTACACCCACACCCAGCCAGTCAACAAGTTCTGTCGAATCTGCCTAACTCACTTATTCATTTCCTTCTGTCTGGAACTCTCTGCCCCCAGAGACTGGCTCCTTTTTAATCATCCAAATATCAAAGCAAATGTCACCAAAAAGGTCTCGGATGACCCTCCGATTTAACATGGCCACTTTCATCCCTGGAATTTTCCAGACAAATGCCTACATCACAGCGATGACTAGACTCGTGCTGACTTCCCATACTGTATGCTCACTGTTTAACATCAGCAAATATAGATGCAGCGTTCAGATCCCCTCCATCTGGCATTCACTCAGCAACTGGTGTCTATACGGCAGACATGGTGCTAAGTACAGAAAATACAGTAATGGGTACAATAAATACTATCTATGCCCTCATGAAGCTATTTAACCAGAGAAAGTTGTAGTAATCACACAACTAAATGTCTAATTACAACTGCAAATCCCATCTCTCAGAGCTCTTTCCCTCGGTTAAATCCCCGATGTCTTTGCTTTAATTCAGTTATCATCTCGTGCCAAAAATATCCAAGTCACCTATTTCTCCTCTGCCTCCACTCTTGTCGCCTCCCATTGTCCACAGCTGGAATGAATGTATCTCCAATGTCACTCCCCATGGTAAAATTGTTATTAATGTCAGTGGCTCAATTCTTTAACCTCAGAAAAGATATCCACACCCTCTTAAGATAATGGTCCTCCATGACTCCTCGCTTCATCGCCCCTCCCCTTTCCTGCACTCTGCGCTCCAGTGGCTCTAAGGCACACCCTGTCTCTGGGTTTTTGTGTTTATAGTTCCCTCAGCTTGGTGCATCTCTGATGACCTCATTACACACACACACACACACACACACACACACACACACACACACACACACACACACACATATATATATATATACATATGACTCCAGAGACGAGCAACTCTAGAGAGCCTCTTGTTTCCCACTCAGACGATCATCTCTCTTCTGTATTCTCCTGATCAAATAATAAAGTAATTGAGAATATGTAATTGTCCACAACATCCAGTTTCCAGCAAATTTTTATTGACTATAAAAATTTATATCTGCTACATTCCAGGAACAAGGCTCCATGAAGCCTAACTGTTGGAAGGAAGTGCAGTAGGTAATGGGCAAGAGTCAGCACGAGTCAGTACTAGATTCCTGTCGTCAAATACTTACGGCCTGAAGAGCCTCAGCCCCTGGTGAGAGTCCCCTACATGCAGATGACTAAAACAGAGCTACTGAACAAAACCCCAGTCATCTCAGAGTCACCTGGAAATCACTGAGACCAGGGCAACCTCAGAGTCACCAGCCGTAAGGGAGGGAGGGAGACAGAATCCTAGGTGTCACTGCTAAGAGCTCCTTGTGATCGATGGACAGTTTGAAAGGAAACCTGTGCATTTTTAGGAAGCCAACTGTTAATAGTGGGCCAATTTACAGTGGGTTAGATGGACCATTCTCAAACGCTGAGGGAATGAGACTCGGGATGGTTTGGCTTTAGCTGTGTTATTATTTCTTATACTCAGATGTCGGAATGCAGGGCCAAGGAGGGTGACTCTGGCTGCGTTGATTTTCTTCATTAGCAGGTCTGAATCAAACAAAAGAACCAATGGAAGATGAGAGAAAGAGGAATCTTCCTCCTGCTCTCTTCTCTCCCCACCAAGACCGCAGGTTCTTTGCACAGGGTTTCTGCCAGAAAGGGCAGAGCTCTGCTTCTGGGAGTGAACATGAAGACCTCGGACGTGAGCCACGTGGCTGTTCAGTGATGGAGGGTCTGGCCTTCGAGGCTGCCTCACTGAAGATACAAAATCATTTTTAAATTGGGTGTTGGCAGCATATGGGCTTTTCAAACACATATCCTCGGATTCAAGGATAATTAATCATTTTCTATTCATGAAACAGATGATATATACATGCGTGTATGGGTATATATCACCAGGTGTCCAAGAAGATGAAAAGAAAACAGAACAAAAATCGTAACAATCATCAGGCCTCATGATGTGTTATTCAAAGCAAAGTTTCTTTTCAATTTGCTTCCAAATAAATTGGTGAGTGCAAATGCCAAGCCTACATCCGGGCTCCTTCAGTGACTGCTGCCTACTGTCACGGCTCCATTAAGTTCCCATGTTTGAGATGATGAATGCATACCTCTCTGCTAATGACTGCTAGGGATTTCAGGAGTTATTCTTAGAATAATGTTTTAGAAATGTGTTCACTGTTTTTCCAAGACTTGCTAATTGGCTGAGTTTTATTTGTAGATTAAGTTCACAATAGGAATAATATGTCACTTCTTCATTTTCTTGGTGACACTGGTATAAAAAATAATTCAGCAAAGAGTGGAGTACAGGGAATTTCACAAAGCATTTTTATTTGAGTTCTGATTAAGATTTCCTTGCAAGTTCTTTATTCTTCAGCCTCTTCTTCCTCTTGATATTCTTTCTTTTTTTAATACTTTATTTATTCATTTTCAAGCAGAGAGAGAGAGAGAGAGAGAGAGAGAGAGCACCAGGGCCACCACCTTGTGGGTCTGGCTTATGTGGGTCCTGGGGAATTGAACCCAGGGCCTTAGGCACTGGAGGCAAGTGCCTTAACCGCTGGGCCATCTCTCCAGCCCCTCTGATGCCTACATAGCCACTTAGGCACTTGATCATAAAACGCCTAGTACAGAGCTGGGCCACAGGGTGAGCTTTGAAAGATCCATTGGAGAACAGTAAGCTAAGAGGAAGCACATTAGAGAAAGATACCACTGGGCCTAAGGAAGCTGGAATGAGGATTCTGAAGCCAAAATGAGAAGTTTGTTGTGTCTCAGTTGCCAAGAAACCACGCTCCGCAAACCAAGCTGGTGTGTGCTGGGCACAGGCAAGTTTTCTGTTCAGCATCAAGGCGGTGGGCTGAGGAGGAGGGCGTCATATCCAAGCCACACCACCACCGCTCAGGAAAGCCAAACGACTTGCAGAAGATTAGCCAGCGAAGGGCAGGTGCGGACTCAGTAGCTGAAGACTCGCTCCTCTGGCAAATGACGATATTCTGCTACAAATGCATATTCATAATTCACTGAGTTTGAAAAATCTCTTAAGTCAAATGACATGCAGATGAGAAAATGTTGTACAACGTATTTTAAGAACAAAAAGTTGCTTGCCCATGAAGAATTATCTGTTGCTCTCCTTGATGCCTGAGGAAAATGATGTGTGCTCTTCCCCAAGTTCAAAGTCAGACCAGACGCTGTAATGCCTGAAGCTTTCAGCTGCTGCGGGATTGGACTGGTTTCGTAGGAGAGGAGAATATTGACTGCTATGTTTCTGTTCTGTTGGACAATTTCATTCTTGTGGAATCTGTGTGACCTATGGAATGGCAGATAACAAGGCAGCGATCTGAGACAAACCACGAAGATGCAATTGTCTGGCGTGTCAGCTATCACATTGAATATTTCAAAATCATCCAAGGAAAATAGATGATGAACATAAATGTACTCAGCTAGAGCTTTGGTGTGAGCTGTATAACATCATTCATGTCTCTCTTGTTAAAAAATACAGTCACATATTTAAAATATTAAGATAGTTTTTGTGATATTTTGCACATATTATATTGTCTTTTTCTGACAAAAATAAAAATGTGAACTAAATAAAAACATTGGGTGAATTATGTCAAAAATAAAGAAACGTAATCAAACTTCTAGCAAAATCTAGAAAGCATGATATTCTCACAAAAAGTTGTTTATATATTGCCTGTCAGTTAAATATAAGTAATTTTATTCTATGTGCATTCAAGTGTTCATATTATATACACAGTTACTCGCCTTTTACCATGTGCCAAGCTCTTCTGAGATTGTAATTATCAATCGTGTGAATTTGAAGACTATTGTCTTCCATGTAAAAATGCTTTAAGATTAATGAGCACTTGTTGAAATTTTATGCAGAAAATACGGTAATGAAACATTTTCGTTTTTTAATTGAAAGTGTAAGTCTCCTTAGAGAAAAATTTCTAATGTAACTAAGGTATTCAACCATCATTTCATATTACATGCAACCATAATTGCATTTATCTGAGAGATCATAACTTGCTTTGGGTTTTGCTGTTGAAGCACATCCAATTTTAATCATTTGCACCGATGAAATTATTACACTTAAGTGAATAAAATGCAGTAGATCAAAAATTGCGAGCCATAAATGTATACATGGCTGATTGAAATATGTAATTGGTGACTGTTTAGGGGGATATACAGAAAATTAGATGAATAGGATGATTGATTCAGATTATGCTCAGTAAGAATCTGCCATGATTTATGATAATCCATTATTCTACAACCCATCAAATATATGGATTCAGGCACACCATCAGGAAAAGTGACTCATTGTAGAAGAATGATAGTTTGTCTTTAAAGATGGTTTCATAACTGATTTAATTCCAAATAGCCATGGTAAATTAATCTGAGCTACTGCTGTATTCCAGAGATGCTAATTTTGTGACAGATTTTTCATATATATGTGATGACTTTGCATTCAAACCTAATTTTTTTCAAGCACAAACTGTACATAGTTTATTAAAACATGAAGAAACTAGCAAAAGATGGTATTCAAACATTGATCAGAAAATAAATGGGATAATTACTTTTGTAAAATCCAAAATATTACTCCCATCAAAAAATAAGGATTTCCTGAGGCTCCGTCTCAGTGTTTATCCTTGGCTGGCCTTGAACTTCAAGTCCTTCCACTCAGCTTCCCAAGAGCTGGATGGTAGGTATGAGGCACCAGGCCCAGCAATCAGCATTCTCCTGAGGGCATAGGAGTCTTTCTCTTAGAGGTGGTCACTCACATATATGTCTACCAAGTGATGTCTTTCTTACATAAAATCTGTAAAACCCCTCACAATGAAACTGACTTACGCTACATCTTATGGGAGTGTGTGAGAAGAAAGGTCTATAGAATAGGGGATGTTTGTAGTTTTGCTCTTTTCAGGGCAGGTTTCCATTGAAACTCAGAGAAAATAACCAGAGGACCCGGTCGGTCCTTCTGCCACTGTAAAGCGGACGTGGATACTGGCTGTGGTTGTGGAATGAATGGCTCACTTAAATGCTGTCTAAGCAGGAGGTTTCCATGCGAAGGCCCGGCACTGCCGCTCACTCCTTCAGGAGTCAAGCACGCGTTCCGTCTTCCTCTGAGAGTGTAACTTCCAGATTCTCTTTCATATGATGCCTTTGCTGCTCTGAGAGCTGTGTTTCTTTTGCAGAAATCTTGTTTTAAAACTATTTCTATGCAGTTGCATTCAGCCAAGGTAGCTTGCTTCCCTCTGTCCTGTAGACCAGTTGGTAATGTTTTAGTCGCCTCTGCCTTAGGAGTTCCGTCTTTTGGGCATTGAAATTGATTTTTCTCATCTTAGCATCTGAAGATCCCGAGTGTCCCCCTTGCCCACTCGCCCGAGACTACAGCAGAGGATGTGGAGGCAGCAGCTTCTGGCTCCAGTCTTGGCAGCGTGGGGAGCGTCAGCACGAGTAGCCTTTAGAGGTAGTTCTCCCAAACCCTGTCACGAAACCAAACATTTCTGGTGTGCTACCTGCTGACGGGGCTGCCTTCTTACTGCCTCGCATACAAAATGTTTGGTCTTTGTTAAAACTGAACAATGACGTTCCTGATGACTACAGAGATCTGATTTTTCTTCAAGTGTTCTTTCTCTGTCGCCGTAACTTTCGATGACTGTGGAGTTCTATCAGTCTCGGGAAAACATTAATATCATATGGCATCAAGTTCAACTTTACTGTTTGTCACGTAAAGTCGCTGTTGCTTATAATTTTGTATGAGGTTTTAAATACATGAACGTAAGCCATTATTTGAAAGTCGTCTAGATCAGTAAATAAGAGAATGTCTCTGATCCATGAAGCTCTTCAGAGACGTGCTATGCCTAGTCTTTCTGCCTGATGATTCATCATAAACTCACTCTGACAATGAAACATTCTTCCCAAGTGGTCACAGGTCAGAATGTGAATTGCCTGTGATGTGTTCGTTTTATGGATCCTTTCATTCTGTGTGATGTAATGGGAAAGCTACTTCATTTGCTAATTAGCTCCCTTGGCTTTATCTGCATACAAAACATTGTCTTTGTAAAATAGTAGTTATCATAATAGATGCATTTACTTTTGACATTTCATATATGTGACTGGAAGCAGGAGCTATTACAGTAGTTTCGTTGGAGGTACTGCTTGATTCAAGGCAATTAGAAGGATCTGTTTATAACAGCAATATAAGTGGAGTTCCAGAAAGTAGCAAACTGTAGCAGTTCATGAAAAGCCTGCACTGCAGGGCCAAGATGCGCTTTTCTGAATAGTTCGGTGCTGTGATTGATATGCATTTTGCTCTGCAAAATGTGTCAAGATAAAATCGCATTCTCAAATGCAAGCCTCTGTATAGCCACATGCGAACATAAAAGTGGGCTTTGTCTCTTCTGTTAAAGCTGTGTAAATTTGGTTCTTCTATGAATACTTAGGACTATCAGCTTGTAAAAGTACATAAATCTACTTAATTGTGTTTGTAGAGCTTTATTTTTGGCTGGATGGGCCATATGCTTTCTCTCATCTTTTCATGTAATTGCACATATCTCCAGGAAACTGTCTTGAAAGGTGTATGCTATGGTAAAAACACAAACTATAAATATCTCATTCCTCTTTAACATAAATTGTACTATCCCAGAAGTTACATAATGTATTGTTAGGAGTTTTCAATGCCCAGAAAATTCCACTGACACTCAGCATCCTGGGATTTGTTTCAGAGATCATTTAGAAGACTTGGTATAACGTGACTTTAAAGATGGCAGAATTCCCCTTGTCCTGCCTCGTTCTTGCTCCTGGGAAGACAATGCGTTTTCCACGGTGAAAGCTGAAAGCTCTTCTAAGCTGCAGTTATGGTCTGCAGCAATGTGCAGGCATTTAGGTAATTACTTTGTGAGCTTGTCCTCACTGTAATAAGTCCACGCTGCCCTTCTGGTCTTGTGGGAAAGCTTGTGTGTATAAAATACAAACTTTCTTAATGAAAAAAAGATTCGAGACTTAATAACTGTTGTCAAAGCCACAGTGGTTTAAATTTTCATCTGCAGTGACTTACAAGAAAGAAGTTAATCTGACGATTGCTAAATATAATTGCTGATTCATGTTTCCATGCAGTATGTCATCACTAAGGCTATAGCAGGTGTTAATGACTCTAGATTTATGCTGTGTCAATTTGATCTTTTCTTCTAAAAGAAGCCATGCTAATTTAACAAGTATTAGATCTCTTGTTTTATAAACTTTAATTTTAGTGACAGTATTTGTTTTTATAATCTAGGTAAAATGGTAAGAAAAGAAAGTGTACTAGTGTACGTTTATTGTTATTTAAATGATATTTTATTTAAATATCCTTTAGAAATACATCCTGTTGATTCATCAATACTGGGAACACATATTAAACCAGAATTTGGATAATTAGACTCAGCACCCACTAACGTCCCCATAAGAAGAAAGGTTGGCCATTTTCCAAGGACAGCAAAACCATTTCTATTTCTCATAAACCTCCACCAAGTCCCAGGGCAGTGTCCACCTCTCTGACATCTGGAGAAGAAAAGGGAGCGTTTCAGCAGTGCCTCGGAGAGAATGCAGGTTCTCTGTGCATTTCAGAAGTCATAGGTTTCTAATGCCTGTTTACGATTTCTTACAAAAATTCCCAATCCATGTCCTTTTGTTCATATAAAATTCACCAGTTAAGGCTCTGCCACTTTGTATTTCTTTTGAGGCTAGTTCTTCCTGGAGAAAAACTATCAATTGCAAATTGTGTCAGCAAAAATTGATTCCTCTCAAAAATTTTAGTCAAAAAGAGAATATGGAGCTAGAGACATGGCTCAGCGATTAAGGCACTTGCTTGCAAAGCCTGATGGCCCAGGTTCAATTCCCCGGTACCCACGCAAAGCCAGATGCATAGGAGTTCATTTACAGTGGCGGGAGATCCTGGTGCGCCCATATTCATTCTTTCTCTTTGAAAATAAATAAATAATTTTTTAAATGGAAAATTTGAAGAAGTCATGTATGTGGTTTGTATTCGTTTTCATCACGTGTTTCTGCCACTGGTAATCAATATAACCCATCTTTATTGGCATACAGAGGAAATAAGTATTGGTAATCAATATAACTTGTCTTTATTGGCATACAGAGGAAATAAGCACTGGGTGTGGTGGTACACACCTGTATTCCCAGCACTGGGAGGTAGACACAGGAGCACTGTCACAAAATTGGAACAATCTGGGATACATGGTGAGTTCCAGGCCAGCCTGAGCTCAAGAAAGAAAGAAAGGAAGGAAGGAAGGAAGGAAGGAAGGAAGGAAGGAAGGAAGGAAGAAAGAAAGAAAGAAAGAAAGAAAGAAAGAAAGAAAGAAAGAAAGAAAGAAAGAAAGAAAGAATTTTGCAGGGCAGCTAGATGGTCAGGACAGTAAAAATACCAAGTTCTGAACAGAAAGGGTAGAACAGCCTAAGGATATGGGTGCCACACACATAATCAAGGTCTCATTGAGGTAAAGTCTTCAATCAATCCAGGAATCCCTACACACACACACACACACACACACACACACACACACACACACACACACACATCCAGCATCATCTTGCTTTAATTTTGGCTGTATTTTACATGTGGACCCAATATCTGAAATCTTAACTCTTAATCACCTTTCCTGCTTGGGCATAATTTGAAGAAAATATAAACATTTGTTTTAACCCAGTAAGAATGTGTTGAGGTCTGGCTGGAGCACGGACGGATATTGGAGAACCAGGTACAGAGAGTCTGGCCATTCAGTGGTTTCCCCATGGGGCTGGGGGATATAGACGAGTCGAGCCTGGAGTATGTTTTCACACGGGATTGTGAAAACATGGGGAGACAGAGCAAGAGTGCAGAGATGCCCTTCTTCCTCAGTGCTGAGATGAAGAGATGAAGGCTGAGGAGTTGTTCAGACAATAAATATATTGGAACTTACATGTGGAGGAAGAAAATAGTGTAGAGGAAACTTATCCCAAAGGACTGCCCATGTGAACTAAGATGAACCAGGAAGGAGACACCATCCTGGATGGGGAGAGCTCCCCAAGGGACTCACGGCATATTGTCAGACTACACTTTATGGTCAGTAGAGTAGTTGGGGTGAGAGGGTTGTCATCATAAGTTAAATCAGATTTCTGAGCCAAAGGTTAAACTTTCAGGAGAATTCACAGGCAGCCTGGGTATTAAAGAAGCAAAGAACAAAACCTACTCCACAGTTCACTGAGGTGTAGAACTGTATCTTTCAAACAGTTTTGTGAAATTTTTACATTGAGAATATGAAATATATCCATTTAATTGGACAATTCAATATTTCCAGTAAACTTATAGAGCTGTGCAATTATCAATAGAATCCCGTTTTGGATGTCTCGATCACCCTGCCAGAATCCCTCTTGTTCCTTCACAAACCTTCTGACCTCATCTTCTCTTATTCCAGCCTCAGGCAGCCACTAATTTGATTGCTGTCTCTGTAAATTTGCCTGCTCTGCACATTTCACATAAATGAAATTACATGCAGTCTTTGTTGTCTGGCATCTTTCACTTAGCATAATATTCAGGAGTAAATGAACAGAACACAAGTATTTTGTGACCAAAGAGACTAGGGACCCTGAGGAAGAGGACCAGGGAGGGGACTGCAGAGAAACCAGGTGGGGTGTGAGCCTGGGCCCTCTGGGCTTGGGGAGGAAGCTGGAACTGACCGTGCCTTACCAGGGACACACACTGCAGGACCTCATCCATCAGGGAAGGAAGGGGAGGTGATCAGGATGGGAGATGAGAGGATGAGAATCTGAATTCATAACATGGGAAAATGAGACTCACCGGTGAGAATGGAAGTGCTATACAGTAGGCTTAAATAATATCAATAAGGGCTGTGGACCAAATTAGCAGAGCCCCATTCGAGGACATCAACCATCTTAGTGGGAATTAAGTGTCCTTGACAAGAGAAGCCTAGAAGTGAGTGTGTGGACAGGGCCATCTGAGGGTAAGCATCGGTGGCAGCAGAGACAAACTGTTGTGGGATGGAGTTTTCCAGGGACATTCGACATCCTGGGGGGGAAAGGTTGAAATAATCAAACTTCTTCCAGAAGCCCTTACATCAGGGCTTCAATCTGCAGCTCTGAAATTTTATTTGAAGAAAACTTTCCCGACAGCACACAGAGCCATGTTCAAGTGTAGCCAATGACAGGTCATGAGATCAAACTAAAGTATCTGATTGGCTGAGCACTCAGTGTATTGATTAGCTTGCTTTGACTGTACAAGGTCACTGGGTTCACAGGACATTCTACCCACACATAAAACACTCCTCCACGGCCTGTGCCTCCCACCTTTACTTTCAAGGTCCCTTTATTTCCCTAAATCTCACAGATGAGAGTAAGTGAGGCTTGAAAAAGAAAGGTGATCCTGCCATTTGTAGAGCAGGGGTGAACACAGAGGTCGTGAAACTCAAGGAAATAATCCATACACAGAAGGACAAATACTGCGTGTTCTCACTTCCATGTAGAGAAGCCCAAGCGGTCGAAGCAGAAAGGAAGAAACCAAGTTGATCAGGATGTGGGGTGGGCAAGCAGGGTCAGCTGTTCTTAGAGATGGAAGGTGTATACAGCATGGTGACCACTGTGCAGGCCCCTTATAATGGGCTGAGAGGCAATCCAAGTATTTTCACCGCAAATCAAGCAGCCGCGTGAGGAGGCCTGGCCTGGGGAGGTCGCCTTTCACATGATGTGAACAGAGAGAAACATCAGGTTGGAGCTGGGTGAGAGTGCTCGCTGTTCCCCCAGGAGGACCTCACTTCAATCCCCAGCACCCACATAAAAACCCACACCTGCCTGGAGTCCCAGTGCTGAGGACGGGGCAGAGACAGGAGGGTCTCTAGGCCCACGAGTCAGCAGCCTGACCAAACCCTGCAGTTCTAGGTCCCCTGGGAGACTGTTTCAGGGAAATCCTGGGGAGGGAGGAGAAGGAGGACTCCCCAGGCTCCTCTGGCCTCCCAAGCTTGCTCATGGTTCGTGGGCATCTGCTGGGTCTTTAGATGATGGGAAAGCTGCCTGGAAAAGATGGTTTGGGGGTGGTCCTGAGTGGAAGCAGACCTTGGTGACAGGTAGAATGGAGGAACAGAAAGGTCTTGCCCTCTTCTTGGGTCTTCAATAATTTCTTTCTTTTACATGGTTTCCTTGTTTAATTCTCTGTGTCTGTTGTAAATGGGATGTTTCCATGGTTTCTTTCCCCACATCTCTGTCACTGGAAGCTGGTTATTTTAAGTACAGAGTCTCTCAGCCCTGTAATGGGGACATTCTCTTCAGTCCTCTCAGGAGGTTCTTGGGTTCCCAGAAGAGACATTCTAGGCCAAAGCGAGCCACGGACAAGCCAGAGAGAAGGGGCGGAAGCTGATGGACTACGGATGTGGGCCATGGGCTACCTACAAAGCATCCAGTGTGTGATTGCAGAGCGGGCCTGCGGAGGAACGGTTCTGTGTGCAGTGGAGTAGTAGGTTAATAACAAGAAAAAAGCACATTTGGTTTTACCTAACCCAGGCAGGAGAATTTTAACTAATAATTAGTAGACTTGCTAATATTTTAACCTGAAATTGCTTACATATTATTTTCATTTAAATGACATCCCTCTTTTTTTAATTTATTCTCAAGCACTCATTCCAGGGGCCCATTTATGCAAGAATACTAGTAGGTTAGAATGGAACAAATTAATTAGCTTACATGAAGAGAAAAATGACTGAAGAAAGAACATGTCTTTAAAAAATAATGTCAAAAGCCAGAAACGACTGTAATTCCAGCACTCGGGGTGCTGAGGCAGAAGGAAAGCTTCAAGTGTGAGGCCAGCCTGGGCTACATACATATGTTGAAGGCCAACCTAAGCTACACAGCAAAACCTTGCCTTAGGTTCTTAATTTTAACAGACAAATGAATGATAAATCAGAAAAAGCAAGACAGAGCAGAGGACATCATAAGCTATGAGCCTGCTCCTGGCTCAGCAGAGCACACGAGGGACATTGCCACTGTCCACCACAGGAGACATGGGTGAGGGTCTCTTTGCAATGGAGCGTTTAGAGGCTTTCAGTCGTCACTCTTGGTGTTTTACTTCAGGCACTAAATTTCAAATGCTATTTGAATTTTCAGATTAAAACCATGGTTTGTCAATACATTTGGACTAGATTTCACTCTTTTTTATTGATATTTATTATCCGTAATTAGATACATTATATGACAAATCTTAATGATGGTACATTTCCCTCCTCCCGGTCCCCAATGCACTGGGTATTTTCCTTGTTGGGCACACTGGATCAACCCATGGAGTAGGGCTATGAATTGTCTAAGAGGAAGCCAGGTTGCCCCCCTCCTCCTGCTTTGTGTGTTGTTGCTGAGAAGGGCGGTGTCTTGGGATATTCTCCCCCACCATGGCTCTCCATTCTTTCCGCCCCCTCTTCCACTCAGTTCCCTGAGTCATGATGGGTGAATTTTAAGTCTGCTTTATTGTTGAGATCTTAAGTGTCTCTGGACTTCTGCTTTGTATTGTGTTAGGTATCATTGGTGTCTGTCTCCGTTGACCTTTCCTGGGTTATCTGACTTGCTGTAATGATAGGTCTCTTGTTTATCTCATCATTTTCTCATAGGTTTTCTTTGGACCCTATATGATAGGCCAGGGGTGGTTCATCTCCTGCCAGGATGTCAGCCATCATCCCATGGCTTGTTGGTGGAATTGGGTTGCCCATGGCTCTCGCTGTCTTCTGAAAAATACAAACAGAATCTCCATTGGATAGTGAAATCATTATAGATTAAATTAGACACGCATTGCTAATTTGGCAAGATTCTATTTGGTGTAGCCTCTCTGTAGCTCTCTGGTAGTGGGAATTTCCCCTTGAGGCCCAAGTTTTTATCCAGATAAGATTTTACCCTGGATCCCAATTCCAGTTAAGGATTCCTTGGCACTAAGTGGATCTCTTAGCCAATTTGAAAGCCATTGTTTATCCCCCTAGGTTTTGGCACCACTATTGCACAGGTGATCACTTCTTAACTCGCTGATCTCTCCCATAAAGCAATGTGTTCAGCATTCTCATGACATCAGTCTGAATTTTGTATCGGTGGTCTCTGCTTTCTCCAAATATCATTGACAAATTTCCCGTGGAAGCTCATGTAGCACCTACCAGCACTACACCTGCTACCATAGGAGAGCTGGTTACCATTCTGGATCTCCCAGGGTCTCTCAGTGTTGTGTGATAACTTTCTGTGGTTTATTCAGCAATAGGGTCTTACATTTGGCCTGGGGTGGGTATTCAAGAGCTTTCACAGAAGCCTGTCTTATTTGACTCTCTGTTCTTGTGTGAGTTCGCTAAGTATGATCTGCTCCAAGTCCATCCACTCTTCTTTAAATTTCATTATGTCTTGTATTTGGAACCTCATGGGTCGCTTTGGTCAACAGCTCAGTGAGGGAAGGAACCGGTGGCTGGAACCAGGGGTTGTCAGACTGATCAATTATTCACAGGCTTAGACTCTCTCCCCTACTGCTCATGGCCCCTCTTGCCAGTCGACGCCCACTACTTGCTCAATAGGTTACGGTATGCTCGTGAGGATTTTATGTTTTTGGACCTAATTTGGTTTAGCCTCATGCTTAAGCCATTCCCCTCCCCCATTCCTTACTCCTCATTCATAACCTCTCACTTCTTTCTACTAGTCTGCATAGAGTTTACAGTTATCCTGGTTAAGGACCGCATATGAGGGAAAATATGTGGCGTTCAATTCTCTGTTCTTTTGAGTGTTCACTTAGTAAGATCTGCTTGAAGTCAGACCATTTTTTCCTAAATTTCGGTATGTCATTTTTCCTTTCAGCTGAGTAAAATACCATCGTGTAAATATACCACAGATTCGCTGTCCATTCCTCCATGAATGGGCATTATGAATTGAGCTGCTATAAATATAGTTGTACAAATGTTTCTGCGTTCAGATGTGACATCTTGTGGATAGATGCCTAGTAGAGAGACAGCTGGGTCCATTGGTAGTTCTATGTCCATTCTATTCAGGAGTCTCCACACTGCTTTCCATAGTGGTTGAACAAGTTTGCAATCCCACCAGCAGTGAATGAGGGTTCCTTTTTCCCCGCATCCTCGCCAGCAACGATTGTTGTTGGTTTTCTTTATTATTACCATTCTGAGCGGGGTAAGGTGGTATCTCATTGTGGTTTTGATTTGCATTTCCCTGATGCTTAGTGATGCTGAGCACTGTCTCAGGTGAGAAAAGGCCATTTGTGTTTCCTCCTCTGTGAATTCTCTGTTGAGATCAGTCCCCCATTTTGTGAGGGGGCACTTTGGGTTTTTGCTATTAATTTTTTTGACTTCTCTGTAGGTTCTGGAAATTAGACCTCTGTCTAAGTTGTAGCTGGTGAAAATCATCTCCCAGTTTGAAGGGGGTCTATTGACTCTGAGAACGATGTTTTTGTCTGTACAGAAGCTTTTGAGCCTGATCAGGCCCCATTGGTTAAGTGACTGTTGCACCTCCTGGGCTACCGGAGATTTGCTCAGGAACTTATTCCCTACTCCTATCTCCTGTAGGGTTCCTCCTAGTTTTTCTTCCAGGGTGTTAGGTTGTCTGCCTATTGGTTAAGTGATTGTTGCATTTTCTGGGCTACTGAAGGTTTGTTCAGGAAGCTCTTCCCCGCTCCTAGATTGTGGGTTGTTCCTCCTATTTTTTTCTTTCAGGGTTTTCTGAGTTTCGCATCTCATGTTGAGGTCTCTGATCCATTTGGAATTGATTTTTTGCATGGTGAGAGGAGTGGGTCTATTTTCATTTTTTAAATAAGTATTTATCCAATTTGTCCGGGACCATTTGTTGAAGATGCTACCTTTATGCCAACGCACATTGTTGGCGCCTTCGTCAAAGATCAAGTAATTAGAATTACTCGAGCTAAGAGCAGGGTCTTCAATTCAGTTCCATTGCTTCCATATTTTAACCCATACAGCCTTCACGGTGACTCTTTGAAGCAGGGATGTGGCACCCTTTTCAGAAATGAGGACACGAACACAAAGAAAGATCTCGTCCAAGGTCACAAAGCCCAGAGTTGAAGATAAAGGAAGTCAATCCAACAGCCTGACCTTGAGGCCTCGTTCTTAATTCTCATGATGCAGGTGAATGGATCCACCCAAATTAAACTGAATGTTGAGGGAAAGAAACCAGGCACAACGAACGCATGTCTTCATCTTCATAGAATGCAATGTGAGAAAGGATGGCGGTTGCCGCCTGTTGGGGAGGTGGGCGGCAGCAGGAGCCGCAAGCGGGCTGCTTCTGGACTCTGAAGACATTGTCATTCTTCATCGTGATGTTGACTATATCCCTGGCCTGGTCGGCATAAGAAAATTCAAATGAGTATTGATGTGTATTCTTTTCGTTTGGTTTGGTTTGGCTTTGAGGTAAGGTCTCCCTCTAGCCCAGGCTGACCTGGAATTCACTAGGTAGCCTCAGGGTGGCCTTGAACTCACAGTGACTCTCCTACCTCTGCCTCCCAATCACTGGGATTAAAGCCGCCGTGCCAGCTGTCATAAGTATTCTTATACAGGCATCTCTGTACATTGGTTAAAAGTTAAAATAAGGCCTGGAGCGATGGCTCGGAGGTTAAGGCACTTGCCTCCAGTGCCTAAGGCCCCTGGTTCAATTCCCCAGTACCCATATAAACCAGACCCACAAGGTGGTGGCCCTGGTGCTCTCGTTCTCTCTCTCTCTCTCTCTCTCTCTCTCTCTCTCTCTCTCTCTCTCTCTCTCAGCTTGAAAAATGAATAAATAAAAATATTTTAAAAAAAGTTAAAATAAGAAAGATTATTGAATTGAATATGTCTACCTAAAAAACTGTCTCTATGTGATCTCCTAACACTCCTGTCTGCTATTACTGTCTCAGTTATTCCCTCCTACACGTCCCACACCGTTGCCTTGATCCAACCATTTTCCTTTCTCTTGAAGAAGGCCAATGTCTGAACGCCACTCTCTCGCCGGTGCTGGCGCCTGCTGCATGCTTGGTGTGCTCTAGGGAGATGGGACGAAGCTCTTTGGTGTTGGTTTCTCAAATGATCAAAGACAGGCCTCTGAGCCTTCACGTCTCTCCTGTCTAAAATGTGCCATAGAGACAGGCTTTCTTCCTAACCTAGTGCTTGGCCTTCTTAATATCATCCTACCATTAGTGAGCACCTGCCACGTTCTGTGCTTAAGCATTTTATAATTATGAACTCATTTAAGAAGCATAACCCAACATGATCGTATGTTTCAAACAAGGAA
>PVHP010037082.1:0-17556 GCA_004024765.1 Zapus hudsonius
CTCCCCCTTGCCAGTATTTGGCACACCTTCCTGCCGCTGTTTGCAGTGCTGCGGCAGAGGTGATGTCCAGCCCTCTGCTCATGCCATCGTTTTCCCTGCCAGAATGGAGTCTCCCCTCGAGTCCGTAAGCCAAATAAACCCATTCCTCTACAAGCCGCTTTTGCTTGGGTTCTCTCTGCGCAGCAACTAGAAAGCTGACTGCAACAGAGGATATTCACTTATTTATTTGGGCATGGGGGTTATACATGTTAAGCATGTGTTCTACCAAAGAGCTATACTGACAAATACCCTAAGGGCTCTTATAAAAATTATACATTTAAATAAATTAATGATTCATTAAAACACACACATATGAAGTTCAGATTACATTTCCTTGACTACCTCATAATTCTTTTTATCAGTTTGTTTGATTCAGAGTCCAACATAGTAATGAACATATGACAATTGACCCTTTTAGTCTATGGGGTTTCCCTAAAGATCTATTTTTTCCCTAGAATCATATTTTATCTAAGAAAACATATTTACAGAGTTTTCCACATTCTGTATTTTTGTTGGATACATCCTAGTGGTATCACCTGATGTCTTCCTCTGTCCATGAGATTTCCTATGAACTGGTAGTTTGACAAGGAGCTGGGTCAGCTTTAACTTGATTTTTTTGGCAAGATTGTTTTGCATGCTTCTTATTCTGTGTGTTAACTGCCATTGATCATCATTGCTCAGAGAAAGAATCAGCAAAAATTTTATGCAGAAGGATGAAGGATAAATATTTTTGCTTCTCTTGTACATTAAGATCTCTTGCATCTGTCCTGCTGTTACAGTGCTGAAGCAGCATAGACATGAGCATGGCTGTGCTCTAATAAAATATTATGTGCAAACACTGAAGCCTGAATTTCACACAACTTTATGGGTCTTGAATTATTATTCCTCTTTTGATTTTTAAAAAAATATTTAATGATATACAAATATTTCTTAGCTTCTAGGAAATGAACTAGATATGGGCCCTTGGCTGAAGTTTGCTGATCCCTGGTCTGCAGCCCATTATTTTATTGTCAGGGCCCTAAAAATGATGCTATAGTTCTATTTCCTTTCTCAATTATTTGCTGAGATATTTAAAAAAAAACAAAACTCCCTTCACCACTTATTTGCTTATACTCGGTTGTAATTCACACGTGAAGATAAACCCTTGAGAGATGGTTTTTAAGAGGTGGAAGGAGGAATAGGGAGAGCTTTGGTAGCACTGTTACATTACTGTACTGGCAGGCTTTAGACTTTAATTGGGTAATTTTGTTCAGTTAACTGCCAGAGAATATTTGGTCTGTTAATTGTTGAGGCCAATTAAAGTGTCATTAAGAAATGGGATATGCAAAAATAGATTGTCAAACTATTTCTATATTATTTCCACACTAAGTTTTTTTCCAGGATTAAAAACAATGTTGAGCATTGTCCTAAATTTCTAAAAATTTAGTGGCTTCAAGCAAAATGAGAGTATTGTGGCTTTGCAGTCAGAGTTTGCCACAGGTTTTACTGGACAAAACTCACCTCAGAAGTACTGCTTTCCTGTCTGAAGTGTCCAGGGAAAGCCCATTGATGGTTTTTACAGCTTCTGGAAACCATCCACATCTTTGAGTCATTGCCCTTCCTTCTGTCTTTGATTGCAGGAAAATTATATTTCTTCCAGCTTGCATCACATAACTTTCTCTGACTCTCTCTTCTGCCTCTCCCATGTTTAAGATGAAATTGGTACTACCTACATAATCAAGATAAATTCACTCTAAAGTCCATCTGAATCTTGATTTCTGTCTGCCATGCAAAGTAACATGCACAGGTATTAAAGATCAGAGTGTGGGAAGCCATCGATTTTGTCTAATAGAATTTATGAGATATTACTACTTTTTTTCCTGTGCTGGGGATGGAACCCAGGGCCTTGTGAATGATAGGCAGGTGCTCTTACCATTCAGCGACACCCCTAGATCCCCAGTTTGCTCCTCCTTTGCTTGCACAGTTGTGAAGATGGTGGTGAAAGGTCCCCACTAAGGTGCCTTTAGCTCCATGATGAATGTCTGTGTCTTGGAAATGACCTTCTGCTGGCTGGTAATGGAACAGCACAGGGAAGCTCATTGTATTTTTTCTTCTGACAGATGAGACTCTTAGTGATATCAGTGTAAGTAGAAGTTACCTCCTGGTTTCTTAATAGACTTGGGAGTATAAATGCTTTCTTTTTATATACGTTTTGATGAGCACCAGTTTATACAAGCTGAAGCCTCAAATGGCACAAGAGAAAAGAATGTAAAAGAGACTTTTGAAACATTTATTTGACATAAAGGAAGGAATGAAGCTATAATTTTTAAGTAAAATACAATATAAGCATATCTGGTAGTTAACAACCTTACATATGTTATACATGAGGACTATATTATCAATATTATAAATTTTCTAAACAATCTTAATTGTATTATTAATTGGCTAGAAAGTTTGGTGAGACTGGTCAAATTATTGGGAAAGTTAATTGTAGTCATCAACAGATGATGTAATTTTCAGTTTTTGACTCACTGAATCGAAACTACATAATATCAAAATGTCATTTTGATATTATTTGGTAAATTATCTACATGGATAATAGAAAATACAGTTTGACATGATTGTAATTCTTTTACTGAGTTTTCTTAATGGATAAAAATAACCCATAACTTGAAATTTTGAATCACAACTACTTTTTCAATGGAATTCTTGCCATTTTTCTAGTTATTTGAGGACATCTGATTTTTCATAAAATTTCTTGATAATGACTGTAACAATAGATAATTACTATAAATCACTGGTAATAGGAAAGAACCAAGAGTGGAAAAATAGCACTCAATGAGGACATAGCAACTGGTTGTCTAAGGTCACATAAGGTAAGATGTTGAGTCTGCTTTCCTTTTTAAAAATCTCTCATTTTCAGGAAATATGGTTTTGTGAAACAGTTTTGGAAATTTTGACCTGTAAAGAGAAATGACTAGAAATACAACTGGAAAAATATTTGATGCTATAGAATCATTATATGTTGAAGCAAAAGTTGATCATTTTCTCTGGTAGTAGGCTGCATGTGAGGGCTTAAACTGGCAATGAATAGTTAAACCATCCAACTTCAGGTATCAGCAAGTTGACCATTTTCCCATCACTGTCTATGAAGGATGATGTGTTTTAGTTTGTCAAGGCTCCCATAACAAAACTAGAGGCTGGAAGGAAACAATAGATGTTTATATCTTACAGTTCTGAAGGCTGGAAAATAAAAGGTCACAGCATCACCAGATCCATGGGCCGTATTGTTACTCTAGTTTTACCTGGTGGAAGGGGTGAGGGACCTCCCTGGGTTCTTTTCATAATGGCCACTTTCCTCTTTATGACACTCATAACCTAATCCTATCTGACAGGCCCTCATCTACAATACACTTACATTGGGGGTTATAGGGTTAATCATATAGATTTTTTGGGACACCTTCATGCTATTGCAGGGTGTTTCTAGGGTAAAATTCAGGAAATTTCTATGCTGTGAGAGTCACACATTGGGAGAGCTAAGAACTGCAAAGCAGGATGGCCTTGAGCTGCTATGATTAGGCCAAAGGTTTGTCTGTTGTATTTGGAGAAGGCCTTAGAATATGTACCAAAAATAGTCCTGAATGTGCACACATTGGAAACACTTTAAACTTGGTATCCTAGCACTTGCTCAGAATTACAGAAAATAAACAGATGTATTTGCAAATACTTGAAGGATACATTCTGTGCAGGTGGTTGGATATGAAGGCTCAGAAGTTTGTCAGCTGGTGATTGCAAAGAAGAATGTTTAAACAAGGAACAGGAATTATAAGAAGCCAAAGACCAGATTCCTAGCAGGGTCAGAGACCCAAGACAAACACAGAAGACTTCAACCTTGACTGAAGATAGGATCATTCTCTTTATCATTCCTGGCTAGGAGTTTTGCTGTGATTATAGGGAAGAATAGGTAGTATTACAAGTTGAGACAATGCGGGGGTGTTTCTTTGTTGTTGTTGTCTTTATAAAATTGCTGTAAGAGTAGGCCTTCCTGTGGGCTTTGGTGTACTTAAGGGGCAGAGTGCTTGCCTAGCATGGGAAAAGGCCTAGGTTTAGTCTCATGTACCCAAAACAAACAGAAGACTTTCTAGTTTTCTGAAAGGAATTGGGAGAATTGGACCTGATGTTTGCTGTCACCAATACTTACCAAGAGTGGCTAGCAGTTTCTGAAAAAGATCAATTTCTATTTTTTTCAGCTTCTTATCACAAGTCCTCTCTCTGTATAAAGGCATATTTAAAAAATAAGCTTTAAAAATTACTTTCTTTTCTTTGTAATTACTGGCAGCCATTTTGTGGAAAATGGTAAATACAAGTTATTTTTATTAAATCATTTGAAAATGTTTGATATCCCAGCACTAAGTGAAATTAGTTTTCCTAAAAGATAAATATGTTTACCGTTGTCAGAGCCTATGATGAAGGTGGGAATGATTTAGGTTACAGATACAAAGTAGTTTATGGTTTCAAAGTTTGATCAAGTTATTGGATGTCACTATAAAATACTGTGGTAACAGTAACTAAAACAAGGGCTTAATTCTTGCTATCTATTCCAAACATCTCCAACTAGTAGACTATAAAATGAACTCAGTAGGGATCAGAGATAAGTAGTGTTTAAACATTCCATTTGCATATGACGCATTCCATGCAGTAGTAATAGTATTATATCTTTTCTAAGTGGTGCTTTTGGACTCCTGATGGAGACAGACTACTGAGCTGATAGGATAGCATCACACTTCTGGACCGATCTGAGCACTGAGGTAATTCACAGGATATTGTATTACTGCATGGTCTGGGAATCTTACACATTGTAGAAGGAAAGGTCTGATTTCTTCTTCCTGGGGAAGTGATCTGGTGGCAGATCTAACCTTGAGGATTCCTGGAATGAAATCTAGTCTTTTGGTTTAGATCTGCTTCAGGACAAGATTATCTTCGCTCTATCAGCATCTTCCCAAAGTCTTGCTAGTATCTGGCATGTTGTGAAAACTCAGAAATCATGCATGAAATAAGTGACAGAGGACAGGGAAGATTCTCCAGATTGAGAGGAGAAAAGAAGAAAGAGAGGAAAATGAAAGTAATTTTGTCATTTCTAAACCCTCAGCACATTAATGACCTCTGATGTGAACCCAGCATCATTCTCAGTAGATTTTATTTGGAGGCCCAGATTAGAGATGAATGAACTAAATTTCAGAAAAGTGAAGCCATTGCTAACCAAGGCCAACAGATAGACAGTAGAGATTTTACTCATACCTTAATTTGCCTTTTAATACTCAGCTGACTTGTACATTAAGGGTGGCATGATTGAAAAGGCACAGAGCTTGTCTATGACTTTTCCCTCACCAGGGTGATTTACTCTTGAAGATGGCTTATAGGTCAATGTAGGTGATGAAACCTGAGCAGAACAGGATTAAATAAAGAAAGCAATGAAACTGTATTGTTATAGTCTAGTGGATATGCTTAGTTTCAGGATAAAAACCTATAGAGTGGGAAAAACCATGCTAATTTGTTATTGATAATTTATTTTTACATTAAGGAATGTTCCCGGTGTCAAGGAGTTTGGTTTTGAAATCAGGCTACCTGCCTCTCTCCACATTCAGTACTCTTAAAAAATGCAGAAAATGAAAGGAACATGGAGAGGAACCTATAATTTATTTCCATCACTTTTCTAAAATATGGAAGGCTGGATTAGAAGTTTCTGGGTAATATTTGTAGAAATCATGAAGAACTGGTGAACAAACAAACCTTGTGGAAAAGTTAAAAGCTCAGTTTTGAAATGCTGATTTGGGGATGGTGGTATTAAGTTGATGAATTGAATCTATGTGAGTGGAACCCATAGGAAATGTCAAAGATGGTATGAATGCCTGAGCATCAGTAAGGTTAATTAGGTTGATGCTATGCATATGCCAAGAGAGTCCAGGGAGAAATCCCGTTGGTCTACTTGGTAGGGCAATCACCTGAGAAGACAGATCAACCAGAGAAGACACAGGTGATTCTGTTGACAGGTCAAGACAGGAAGGACTTCCAGAAAGGAAAGATGATCACCCAAGAGATCCTTCAAGAGAGTTAAGTGCCCATTAATTTGACCATTTAGATTCTTTCTGAATTTGTCAACTTTCTCTGTATGATGAAACAGAAGCAAGGCTGGAGTAGGCTGAGGGATAGATGACAGTGGAGTGGAGACAGTCAGTGTGTTCAGTCTTTTGAGAATGCAGGAGACAGCAGAGAAAATGGGCCCAGTGATTAGGCATGCCTACGCAAACATAGACCAATTTTTCTTTTAAGCAAATCATGGCCTGTGCTATCAGGGTGTGCTTAAAGAAATGATATCACATTGAGGAAGAGGATAATGAAGGAAGAGAGAGGGGACACCTGGAAAACACAAATTTACAGAGAAGACCAGAGGGCATGGGTCCACTGTAAAAGAAAATTATACAAACAAAGCAAAATGGATGACTGATAGTAAGATGGAATCAGGGTAAATTATCACTGTTGAAAATGCTCAAAACTGACTACACCCTGCCTTAGGATCTGGTCTATTTCCCTCATTGAACCTGGTTTATGTAATTCTTTGTTGGCTTCATTGAGTTGCCATGGTCGGAAAACATGTCTAATTTATTTGCACATAACTCCTAACTTAGAGCACAATGTCTTGTATGCTCAATATGAATTTGTTGAACTGTAATGGAAAAGTGAGAATTTGAACCCAAATTTTTTTTTAAAAAAATGGTTAGAAAAACCAGCATATGATTATTTGCATTGAGTACCAAATTAAAAGTGTTTGATGCATGCCTGAAAATAAATGCAAATCAAAACTTTTCCTAAGGACTGACGAGATTGCTCAGTGGTTAAGGCACTTGCCTCCAGTGCCTAAGGCCCTGGGTTCAATTCCCCAGGACCCACATAAGCCAGACCCACAAGGTGGTGGCACTGGTGTGCTTTCTCTCTCTCTCTTTCTCTCTCTCTTTCGCTCTCTCTCTTTCTCTCTCTCTGCTTGAAAATGAATAAATAAAAATATTTTAAAAAATTAAAACTTTGCTAAAATGATATAAAGGAACTCATGATTTTGTAGTGTTGAAGAGAATCTATAAGCTATCCTTAAGTGTATGAACAGTGTGAGCTTTGGGTGGAAATGAAAAAGCAGGCCCGGGAATGTTGGGAAACTCTTAGCAGTGAGCACTGCAGGAAGGAGCAATCAGGTGCTCGGGCTCAGTGGCCTGACCTCCCCTGACAAGGTACAGCCACTGAATTTGGAAAGAGCGGACCAGAGAAGTAGGTTAATTACACCAAGGATTGGTTGGCGTTTTAATAATTTTAGCTTCATGAAGATCATACTGCTTCTCTGTCATGAAATTGGGAACTATGTTATGAAATCAGAGAGAAATAAACTGCTAGAACTGGTGGGGAGGTTTTCTTAAATGAATTAGACAAAACTGTTCCCTTTCTATCATGACATTACCCTGAATTGCCCTGTCAGATTTCTTTGAAATGTATATACTTCTTAAATTTAATAACTCCTCTAAAGTATAATTTACATTGTTTTGTTTATATTTCTAGAAGAATATATATAATGATTTTAATCCATAAAGCTTTAGTAAGGAGTATAAACAAACTTAAAGTGTTTTCATGGTGGCAGGCTTTATGGAATTCTAGGAGATTTGTATAGGATGGTGACAATAATTTATCCTTAGACAATGACGAAATGATGACTCAGAAAATGCCACTTTTTTCCTCATTTAGATGTGGTGTTTGCTTCTCCTCTATGCAGATCACATCACAAAATAATCTCAGAAAGGATGAACCCAGAAAACAAAAATGGTGAAGTTTGATTGTTTCTTATAAAGTGGTTCATGGAAACAAATCTTATTTATGAATTTTCTGGCCTTAAGTGAATCTTTTCTGTTTATCCATTTCTTATATCGTTTCAGTTTAGAATTGTCGCTCAAAAAGTGAAAATCTGCTACAAACCCAAGAAGTAAATTTCATGTTAAGGAAACCGAAGTCACTTGATGAGGGTGGGGAATGGTTTCACTGCAGGATTTTTGCCTTAGAGAATGAACAGTGTTAGACGGAAATGAGAATGCTGAGCACTGAACAAAACTCCTAATAATGGTCTAAACAGAGGATCGTCATCGAGTACATTTGTCTGGTTACTGGGCTGAGTTTTGCTTTGTAGATGTTGCATCTTGATGTTGTAATGTACTGTGGGACTCTTAAAGGTCAGCTATCATACAGATAAGTGTAGTGCGCCAATAGAATCAACGGTTACAACTCTCTTGAGCAAAAAGCCATCCGAGTTATATAACATAGAGTTGTCTTGAAGATTCAGTTACTGAAACATCTAAAATAATGTATTTATTTTAGCTATTAGCTAACCTGTAGCAATAGAGCATGGGTTCAACAATGTGTCTCATTTGGTATCCTATTCAAATTTCAGTGATCCCAGAAATGTTTCTAACTCATTTAGAAATATTTACTTGTATTCTGCTAGAAACAACCAGCATCATATTATCTTTCACATATAAAGAAGCAGGGGTTTTCAAACTATGCTTGGTAAACCCCCAAATTTCAATAAATTTCTCTTGGGATTCTGTGGAAAATGTGGTCAGGTTCATAACCTATTCCTAGTTGGTTGTAACTCCTTGGGGAATGATAAGTAGGAAGTCTCCAGACAAAGCCACATTGTTCTAAGTAGCACATGCAGAGAGCTTTCCTAACTGTATCTCGTAACTGTATAGATGACTTGTCAAACTTCCTCCAGCATGTATGAGACTGATCACGTTTTCATACTTCCCTTTGAGTGTGTTAGCTTATTAATAGCCTTTTCTTGAGTTTGTAGTCACACTGTTCACCTCTGTGACATTTGCTGCCATACTGGAGGAAAAATAATTTTCTCTCTGGCCTTCTGCATTCTTCATGTAGGCATTTGTAGTAAAAATGGATTAATAAGGAAAAAGGATTATTGACGTGTATATTTCTTATATGCATTGGTGAAAACCTAGAGCAAAAGGAACTCTCAGAGAGCTCACTTAAAACTCTTAACACAGCATTTTCATCAAGAAACATGATTTTAGGGAAATGGCAGGACAAAGGATAAGCACACTAACTCTCAAGGGACCAAAAATTGTGGGGAGGCAAGCTTATGGGAAACTGATGGAAGACAAAGGCTCAGTCAGTGCAATGGGTGGATTCCTCACTTGGTAGTGAAGAGAAGAAAGATTTCTTGGTGAATTTGTTTTGTGGGGAAGTGGGGAAGGGCAGAGAGCTTTTTTTATGTGCTTCTCTGCTTACTGAAGCTGAATAATAATCCTTGTGCCAAAGTAGCATGTTTTGGGGTGATATATTCTGCTGCCCTTCACTATAGTGCTACCTTTGGAGTTATACATATTTCCCCTGAACCTCATCCGGAAAGAGGTGTCTATAGAAAACAAATTTATTGATGGGTAATTAGGTGGCTCTTTGAGGAATGATCAGCAGAGAAAGTCCACAGTCCATTCCTATCCTAGGATTTTTCTTCATTTTTTTCTGCCCTCATTCCATCTATACCAGGCTTCCTGTCCACACTGTACATGTCGTGTTGTCTCAGATCCCCAGGGTTCTCTCCAGGTAAGGGTAAACAAAGTTTATTAGGCTTTTAAATATGAAAACCAGCAAAATAATTGAGGTGGCTGAAAAAGTGAAATGCACAATCAATTAAACGGTGATTGGTTGACCCAATAGTTCTATCTGACAAGATAGATTTTTTTATTTCAATGAATATGCACCACGAGTTTTAATGGCTATCAGAATTATTCTTGAGTGTGTATCAGAACCCAGGTAAGGGTATAGCTACTGTTCTTATTTTTAATACAGAATAGAAAATAATGATCAAATTTATCGGATGGAAGGAAGCTATTGTGAGATAATTTTTATTAAAAAATTAATAGTATAGTTCAACAGTTTTTTGTGTGATATAATGTGAGTAACAAAATTTGTTTTAACCATTTACATGTTTAATTTAATGATATTAGCACACTCACATTGTTATTAGAGTAAGACTTCTAGTTTCATGCATTTTGATGTTTCCCTCTTTAAAATTTTGATCACAAGCCAGTCATGGTGGCACACACCTTTCATCCCAGTGCTCAGGAGGCAGAGATAAGGGGATTCCATGAGTTCAAGGCCAGTCTGAGGCTACATAGTATATTCCACATCAGCCTAGGCTAAAGCAAGAATGTACCTTGAAAAAAACCAATAAATAAATAAATAAATAAATAAAAATAAAATGTCACAAATGATTTGACATTTTTATTTTTGTTATTGCCGACTTATGAAAATTCAGAAAAATCATAGATTTGCTAAAGGACCAAAGAAATTAACTGACTAGATCCTGGACTGATGTTTTAGTTTGGTCAGGAATGAATTGTCTCAGAAGTCTGTTGGTAGGCAAAGCGCTGCCTATTGGTTTGCAAATAAGCAAATCAGCAAAATTGCCCCTAGGGAATATGGTGTCTTCTAAATATTTGAAAAAATTTCTCATTCATCAAACATGTGTACAGCCATTTCTTTTCCTGGTCATTTTGGAAAACAAAATGCATGTTTATGCCAAGAAAGGATCTCCAGTACAAACATCCACATACTAGCTGGATAATTATCACTGCACTCCATCTTAACCATAAGGCTCATTTCCCTTACAAGTCCTGTAGCTTATTTTAGAACAAAAATTGCTCTAGTAAGTAGATGCTATATTAGTTTTCAAACCCCACAAAGGCTCCGATATTTTACTTTATATGATGGCTCTTTAATTATATATTTCTTAGGTTCACCCGCTCTACTGTGTGGGTTCACATTTCCCCTTTCAAGTCTTATCACTGCTAAATTCATAATGTTTGGTAGTGACCTTATGATTTTTAAAGCAATATATATATATATATATATATAATGTTTAGGACTTTTTAGAAATTCTTTTGAGTTGTAATAGGCATTCTCAGTTGAGTTTTCAGGATGGAGATACTTAGATTCTTTGAGCTTATTACGGGTAATTATTTCCTGGTTACCCAGGGCCTTTCCCATTTCCTCACCATGCATTGTGCCTTTTCCTGAGTCAGATACACTCCACCAAGGCTGTAGTGAGGCACCCATAGACACTCACTAGTGGAGACCTAACACGCATGGTTGAAGGCTTCCTCTTGAAATGCAGTCCAGTTGTGTTCCATCTCGACCTTCTTACTCATCACTGCTGAGAGAGCTGCTGAACATGCAGCTTCCCCCATTGTTACCTGTTTCCTAGCTTTCAGTGTTCTTGCTCCTCCTCTCAGTAAATTCCCTTTTGTTAGAGGTAGCGACAATCTGTTTTGCTGTTTGCAATCCAGAATTATTTGCATTGTCAGTGTTTGGAAATTGGTGCTTAGACTCAGATCTTCCAGGACTCCTTATGGTCTGTCATGCTGCTAACAAATGTTGTCTCTTTTAAAAACTACTAAAGATGAATTAAAAACAACTGCTTTTCATATTATTACAAATAAAGTATTTCTATTTTAGAAGTCTATGTGAGATAAGAACCCAGAATGCTGTATTGCCTAATAGTACCATTTCATTGTTAATTTAATTCCATCCCCTACTTCCAATATGTTATTACTATTTATTAGAAGTATATGTTATGTCAGATATAATTCATTGTATAATATATTATTTATGTTGTATTCACTATATTATGCAATATATATTATATATGAAGTGTTATATATTATTATAAAATATGTTATATATAATATGTAATGTTATGTATTATATATACTATACTATATCTATTTCTAATAATTCTGTTTTAATTGAATCTTTATTAGTTAGATTAGGTCATCAATTTCAAAAGATTATGACATAACATTTTGGAATGCCAGCAGTCCTTCATTCTTTACTTTTTGGGGTGGGCACTGTGCTATAGGGTGTGGGTACATCTTTCAACATAATGGTTAATCGCTGGTCCTGAAAGATTTTCACAGAACTACATAAAACAAAAATATATATGTCCAATAAGGACATGAAAATTTGCTTAGTATCATTAGTATATGAGAGAAATGGACATAACTCCATAATCACATTGCACTACTACAGTCCCAATAATGTGATTAAAATAAAAAGATTGAACATGTCAATATTGGCAAGACTATAGAGTGATTGAAACTCCCATATGCTGGCTATGAGAATGTACACAAGGGAAAACAATTCAGAATCCTTGGGAAAACAGCTGAGCAGTTTTCTGTGGACTCAGACATACATTTACCTCATGGCATGTGAATCCATAAAAACAGATGAGCACACATGAATGTTCATAGCAGCTGCAAGCTGGAAGCAGTCCATATGACCATCAATAAATAAAGTGTGGTCTTTTTATACAGTGGGATACTCAGCAACATAAGGAATGGCTTACTGATTCATGCTCTTCCGTGTTTAAATGTTAAGAAATGTGCTGAACTGAAGAAACAGGACATTTGACAAGAGTAGATCCATTGTGACACTAGATACGGAGCTCCAGAGAAGACTGATCTAAACTAGACAGATGGATCAGTGATTACCTAGGCTGGGCATAGAAGTTAAATGTATGGGAAATAGGAATAGGACAATGTTTAAGTTCATAGAAATGGCCTATATCTAATAGTAATTTTAAAAATATATAATTCTGTTAAAGCTCATTGAAATGGACAGGAAAATGGGCACATTTCTATGTAAGTTATACCATCAAATTTTCAAAAACATAGATTCATATTGTCTTGGAAACCTAATGAGCCCCAACTTAAATATAATTACAATTAAATGGAAATAGAAGTTATTTTATACTTATATTATTTAAAAGAATATGGTGTTCTTTTGAAAATTTAAATGTAGGCTTCTCTTCATTAAATGATACAGGATGGAGAAATTATCCAGGAAACCAAATATATTTTCTGCTTATGTAACAGCTTATTTTAATTGTGGAACAGAATCAGACATCCTCATATCTTTCAACAACTTGTGCTATTAGTTTGGAGCAAAATATTCAAATAGCAAAAAAAAAAGTCATATCACATAATGGCAAGTTTTCAACCAATTCAAACAGGTTTATAAAGTATTTATAAAATATAAAAAAGATTATTGGAAATATTTCTCCCATTTTGATTATGAATCTTAAAAAAAGATTTATAAAGAAAAGAGACTAAGGGCTAGGGAGATGGCTCAGTGGACTTGCACTTGTCATATAAGCATGAGTGCCTGAATTTGGACTCCCAGAACCCACATAAAAGATGCAAGCTGTGGTGGGTATATGTAATCCAAGGACACCTACAAAATTGAAGATAGAGATGGGAGAACTTCCTGGATGCTTGTGGACAAGGTAGCCTGCTGAATGGAACAGCAAACAAGAGACCCTGCCTGCCTCAAACGAGGTAGAAAGTGAGGACTGACATCCAAGAGTGGACCTCCAACCTCCACACATGCACCATGACACCCATATTCAACATGCATACACACATACACACCATACATCTATGTACACACCAAGAAAGAGAAAGGAAACACTAATATATAGAAGACACTAATATATTGATTAACTTTACTTCAGTTCCCAGCAATTCTTTTGATTCTGTAGCTAAGATGGCCAGATCTCTTTCCTTCCTTCTTTTTGTGTGAAAGAAAGAGTATGAGGTTCCGGGCATGTAACTCTGGTTGAGTGCTTGCATGCACAAGGCCCTGGGTTTGATCTCCAGTGTTGACCAAGAAAATTAAGCATTGATGAATTGAAATGTGAAATTCTCAGCCTTGCTGTTCACTAAATGAAAGCAAAAAAAAATCTGGTCTATTACTGTAAATTCTTTTAAAATCTCCTTTCCCCACGACCTTAGGCAGTAATAGAAATTTAGTATTCTCTGATATCCACCCCCTTTTCAGAGTAATTTTTTGGAAATGATCTTCTCACACTCCTTCAGTATTTTTTTTTCTTTTCCAACATGGCTTTATTCTTAGTGTTTACTTTTGTAAAAGTCCTTGTACCATGAATCTTTATAGAGGCTGCAGGTGATTAAAACCTCATGGTGATTCACTTAAATACCCACCTGGGAGGTTGGTGCAGAAAACTTCCACTGAGGCAGCTGCAGAAGGAAGGTGAGGGTTTGGAAGTTGGGATTAATTCATTTTCCACAGAAATTATGTGAGGACCACACATTGCAGGTTAGGCACATTATGTTTTAAAGGCACATTTATATTCTTTGCAGTTTTTAGACTTAAGGTTTTTTTCCTTCACAGCATATTTTAATATTTCTCTGAGCACTGTTTCTATTCATGATATATGGAAAATAGTTTTATAAAAGATTTATACCAGTTCTAGATAAATAGAGGTGTTTGAAAGAGAATTCAACAGTTACATTTTATTTAAACGTATTCATGTCTTGCATTTTCCTGCTGTCAGTATAACAACCCCAAACTGGATGATTTAAAACAACAGAAATTCTCTCACCAATTTATGTGGACTGAAGTCATAGTTCGGTGGTTAAGGCATTTGCCTGCAAAGGGTTTGATTATCCAGTACCCATATAAAGCCAGATGTACAAAGTGGTACATGCATCTGGAGTTCGTTTGCAGTGGCTAGAAGCCCTGATGCACTCATTTTTCCTCTCTCTCTCTCTTCTCTGTGTCTATCTGCTTGCAAATAAATAATAATTAAAATATATAAAAAGAAATTCTCTCACAATTTTAGAGCCCCAAAGCCTATATTTAGTATCACAACAGACTCCAGGCATCAGTAGGGTAACCACACCCAAGGGCCCAGTGGAGACAACAGCTTCTCTCCCAGTGGCAGGTGCACCATCAGTACTCCTTGGCTTGTAGCCCCATCACTCCAGTCTTGGCCTTAATGGTCATTGCCTTCTCTTTTACATGAATCAGCTTCCCTTATTTGTCCTTTAAAGGACACTGTGATTGCATTTGTGACTCATTCAAATAAGATTACCTCCCATATCAGGACCCTTAATACCTACAAAAACTCTTTCCCCCTAATAAGATCTTACTCACAGGTTCCAGGGTCTAGGCCCTCACATCTTTGGAGGTTACTATAGTCACCTTAGAAATGATTCATGCTATTCTAACCACACTGTTCTTTTTCTGTCATGACTTGCATTTGAATTTATTATTTTAAAAAGATAAATATATAAGCAAATATCTGATACCAATTATAACAATCATAAGAATTTTTAGTTATTTATACTTCATGAATTAATATATTTTCTCTTCAGTAAGATAGTGAAGACTTTAGACTTAAGATCTATGTGTATAGTATAACAAATAATATACAGTCTGATAGTTTCCCCGTTAGTAGCACTTTTGCTACTTTTCCTTTTGTTAACCAATATACCTATTACATTTTATATTTTTGACACAGGAAATGTGATAGTCATAAATAGAAAATGAGACAGAATCAGCCTCTTAATAGAATCTGTTCAAGAGCATAATGGCATTTCATTTTTTTCAAGCTAGTTTATTGTGTCTCACTTTTGCTTTTCCCTTTGTGAGAGGTGATAGAGGTAATCAATGAGTTAGCTTTTATGAAAGTGGTGATAGCAAGTCCGTTCTGTAACATCAAATTCTGGTAACCTTTTATCGTAATGATGGACTGGTTCTTGTAATAAGGCATTGATGCTGCAGAAATAAGATACATCGTATTAAAATTTCATTTCCATGGTCTCACTTAGATGCTGGCTTCTGCCCTCAAATGATATAATGTGGTTTTTTGAAATATATTAATAGTCTCTTTTGGCCTTCCTGTCCACAGAGTATCCAGTTTGTATGTGGGACAGGCTATACATTTGGAGGACAGTCACTGCAGTAAGTAGAGTGCATTAGGACAAGTTAAATTTCATCTTTACATGATGCAGCTGAAAGGTTATCATTTGTTTTAGCTTTGTGACTGTTACAAAGCAAAAGGTCATGCTTGGAAGCCATTTGAGATTCATGTCAAGAGATGTGGTATGAAGTGGTCAGGAGAGAAGTGTGCTCACTGCTTCAATGGGTTTGAGCTGCTGTAAGAGAACATCTGAGATGAGACATTCATAAACAACAGATTACTTCTTCTAGTTCTGGAAGCAGGGAATGCCAAGATCTAGACCTTGGCAGGCTTGAGCGCTGATATGCTGGTACGGCATCTTGAAGGCTGAGAGGAGAAATGCCCTGTCCATATTTTGGCAAATAGAAGACAGTGAACAGACTCCTGCAAACCCTTTTCCATGGGCATGAATCAGGGTGCGCCCTTGTTACTTCACCCTCCCCTCAACCACACCTCCCAAGACTGTGCATGGGATGAAGTGTTCAACACATGATTTGGGGGGTTTGCCTGATCATAGAATTCAGAAAGCATCATTTATTTATTGACCAAATACATACAGAATATAGAAAATATGATTCTCAAAAGTGTAATCTAATCAAGGTCTCATTGCTATTCTATACTAATTTTATGTTCTTGGGAATATTAATTTCACCCAGAGAATTCTATGCATTTCTCACTTATTAAAAAGTGGATAGTGGAAACTTCTCACTTATTACTAAGGGATAGTGATTGAGACCATCACATAGCATTGACGGTTAACGATTTCCTAATACGTGTGTGAAACACTGGGTTCTGCGTGTTCTTAGAGCTCAATACATATGAACCATTCCTGATTTTCAGATATGAGATCTAAGACACACACACTCCACCCGCATCAGTAAGAAAGTTACTTTCAGTGCACTAAACCAGAACTTCTATGGAACCTCTGACTGGCTCTTGAGTCCCCTATTTTCATCTTAAGTATGACTCTGAGCATGGTACCTCTGAACTTCAAGCTCTGGCTCCAGAACTCAGTCCTGGACTCCTCATGCCATCCCATTATTGACACCTCCTAAGTGTACTCAGCACCCTCAAGAAAGTCTCCTAATCCACATGGAACAGTTGTGGCTCACAAGGATGGTGACACAGATGACCTGCCTATAGCAAAGGAGGCTGGACAAAGCTAAGAGATGGCACTGCTTTTCAGGTCACTTGAAGTCTCTTTTCTCCATGGATAGAATTTCCGTTTCCGTGTGTGTGTGTGTGTGTGTGTGTGTGTGTGTGTGTGTGTGTTTCTGGTGTATTTTTCTCCTCATAAGTTGATACAAATAGTTTCTTTCCTTTAGAAGGCTATTACTAGCTGCACATTGAAGCTGGAAAAGGTTATTTAAGTAATTGTCAGATTTTTATGGGTCACTTGGAGGGTTCTCCTTCCCAATATCTCACTATCCCCTCATTCTTTTTTTTCTTTATTGTTCATAATGCATTACATTGTTTAGTGGGCCAACCATGAGTTGTTATCCCCAATTCCCCGTTGCCCCCCTTCCCCATCCCCAGTCAGCTGGATATCCTCCTCCGTGGGCCGTCTGTATCAGTCTTTGTGGTAGGGGACCATGGATAGCCCAGTCTTCAGCCGGGTTCTCATGACCCAAGTGTGTTGTTACTGAGGGTTGCCAAGTCTCTGC
>PVHP010037083.1:0-17582 GCA_004024765.1 Zapus hudsonius
CAGCAAGGGAGAAAGCAAAGATATAATTGAAAGTTTTAGAGTTATGAAATTCCTTTAGAAGCTTGTGGAGGGTTTGGACAGACTTGTATTTGAATGGGGCAGAGGATATACAGTCATGAGTATGTCTGAATGGGGATATGTAAGTGCAAGTATCTGCAAAATTAAAGGCTATCTTCAGAGCTTGTTGACTGTGGCCTTGGGGTCCATTGTAGCATACAAGACAGCACAAAGAGGTTATAATACTTACATGTTAACTGGAATGGTGGCTTGCATTTGTAATTCCAGCACTCAGGAGGGAGAGGGAGGAGAATCCCTCTGTTAATATGAGACCAATCTGGTTTACAGAGTATGATGCTTTATCAAAAAAAAAAAAAAAGGCTTGTGCTTCCATGATGAAAAGTGAGGATTTATTTTATTCTGTCTTACACAAATACACTTTTCATTCTCTCTTTTATCACCTGCAGGGAAGAATGTCACTTCTGTGAAAATTCCTCCCATGGGGTTTTCTTTTCAAAGTCTTTTTGTATAATTAATTATTTCAATAAAAATGCTAAGGTGTAAAGGTTCTATTAGCCTGCTGGAATACTACATAACAAAGACACTTGTTCTTATTTTGTCTATCATAGATTTTTGTCCATCAACAACCATCTGGAATTGATGATTCTTACTGCAGCATCTTACATTTATTATCTATGTGTGTTTTCATCCTAAGCAAAGGCTAGAAGTGACAATGACTTATGCTAATTAATCTACATTTGCTGTGGTGATGCAGACACTAAAGAAAAAGCTGGAGAAACTGACTGCACAAAACTGAAGGCCAAAGAACATTCAGCTTCATCATGCAAAAGCTGCATCAGGCATCAATGCAATAGTCCTGCACATGAGAATAGAATTACAGCCAAACTGTATTCTTATGAATACTTATTGAGTATCTCACCCTGGTTTGGCAAAAACAGTGGAAAGGGAAGCTTTTCTGTTTCTATTAAAGAATCCCTTTTAATAGACAATGTATTTGTATTAGGGTTTAAAGTCTTTTTATATTGGCTTTCATTGGTGGAAAGTTTAAAATTCTGCAGTCATTGGTTTAATCCTAAAAATGAAACACATTGGATTTTCTTGTCTATATGAGTAAATATGCTCCTGTGTCTGACTCAGGGTCATTGTTATCTTAATTGGATACATTTTGGTAAATTAAGCTGAGGAATAGTTAGAAATGATATAAGTGTACAAAAATATATCTTAGTTATTAAAAACTGCAATATTTCTTCAACATAATTGCCTGAAATTTTGCAATAATAAAAGAAAGTATAGAAATAAATTTGTAGCTTCCAAACTTTCATAGGGAATGGAGAAAATACTTCAAACAAAAGATGGTGGCACACACCTTTAATCCCAGCACTTGGGAAGCAGAGGTAGGAGAATCACTGTGAGTTCATGGTCACCCTGAGACTAATTCCAGGTCAGCCTGGGCTAGAGAGAGATCCTACCTTGAAAAACCAAAGGGGGGATGGGAAAGGAGGGGAAAAACAGAGAAAAAAATTTCTACAAATTTGTTTATTGACCAAATATTTATGTTTCTTTATTGATACAAATCAGTAAGTTTGAGTAGACTGAACTTCTATTAAATGTCAAATACTTGTATACTTTCATTTTTAAACTCTCTCTTTTCCTTATATATATGTGCTGGTGTAGATTCTGTTGTTTCTCTTGTTGTTACTTTCTAGATTTAATGCATTGTGATCTGGTATGATGCAAGAAATTAAGTCAATTTTCCTGAACTTTTGAAGGCATGTTTTATGTCCTAATATGTGGTCTATTTTGGAGAAGGATCCATGGGCTGCTGAGAGGAATGTGTATTCTGTAAAATTGGGATGGAACGTTCTGTAGATGTGTGTTAGGGTTAATTGATCTAAAGTATTGTTAAAATCTATTATTTCCCTGCTGATTTTCTGTTTGGATGATCTGTCCAGGGATAATATTGGGATAATAAAGTCTCCTATGATGGAATTTGAGTTTATTTCTGATTCGTTTTCAGGTAAAATTTGCTTTATGAAATGTGTTTCACCTGTTTATGGTGCATACATATTTATAACAGTGATAGCCTCTTGTTTAATAATTCCCTTGCTGAGTAAGAAATTGCCTCTGTCATTTTAAATTACTTTTTCTTTAAATTTTCTTTTTGTATATTAATGTAGCCATATATGATTGTTTTTTTTGTTTGTCTTCTTAACTTCCACTTGCTTAGAAAATTATCTTCAATCCTCTCATCCTGAGGAGGTTTCTGTTTTTAGAGGTGAGGTAAGTTTCTTGAAGGCAGCATGAGTTCCAGTTTTCCCACACCCATAGATGAACCCTTGAGTGTGGGAGTTGGCCACAACCTGACAATGTACCCCTGTGCCCACCCAAAGGACTATATTAAGACCTGCACAAACTATAGCTCAAAAAATTCTTGCCTGGATTTCTTCCCCTGTGCTCTAGCATGGTTACATGTCCACCATCTTGAGCAGAAGTCCCTAAATAAAGATTTCTAAAGCACAATATGTAGACTTGATTTTAAAAATCAAAAGTTACCTTAGAAAATCAGTAACAGTGTAAGTTACGTAGCTTTTGTTTTCTATTCTGTTGAGCCAGTTATCAATCTAAATAATTGGTTAAATTAACTGACAAAAGTTTACGGAACCTTTTTTTTTTGATTATTTGTTTCTGTTATCAAATTTCTGTGTTGTTCTGGCAAATAAATTTAACAGATCTGCTTCCTCCCTTTCCTTTCCCCTGTTGTTCTAGTAAAAAGTTATGAAATAGCATTAAGTCTGAGCTTTCAAAGGAAGGAGTATGCTGATGAGGAAGTACTTAGTACAGCATTTACTATGAGTAAAGAGAACCACTCACTATTTCTAATTCTTTTAGAGAAAAATCCCTTCTGCATATTTAAATATTCACATTGCATATGTTGATGAGAAAGCACATAAAGGTTTCAAATTCTATAACTATGCATTCTTGTTGCTATGAAGAAAATCACAAGAAGAGGGCATTTTAAATTTATTTTGGTAAGTAAATTTAATGAGGAAATCTTGTTAATAATAAATAAAATGAGATGCAATATAAAAAAGTTATGATTTTCAACACTGTGTTTGGTTGTTTAAATTGGACTACATTATTTTGTTCTGAAGCTTGCTTGGTAATGTGACACTATGTCATTTAGATTCCTTTTTAGGGAAGCACAGAGTGGATATTTTGATACCAAGAATGCACACACCACCCAGTTATATCATATCTTCTTTTTTAGGCACAATAACTAGTAAATACAACCAGCTTGTATCTACAATGAAATTAAATGTTACCTAACATTCAGACATGTTAAAGCACAGTATCTTATTTTTCAATGGAAATAATAAAAGTGAGCTAATTAACTGAAAAGATAAGACTATGAAATTACCCTTTACATTATTGTGTTTTGGTATTTGAGTTTACATCATATTACTTACTAATTGGCTTTTTGTTCTGTGTTACCTTACTGCATAGCACTAGTGATAACACATAGGAAATAAGAAGCAATGTTCAAAACAGTGTTAATGTCAGCATAGCTTGTGGTTTGATCTTTACTGAAACCTTAGACATAGAATATTGCATGATCACAATTATCACTAATTTACCAAATAGAAACAGATTTTCAAAATATTATTTCTGTGTATTCCACTGAGCAGGATTAGGGTAAAAATGTCAGATCACCTATAAGTAAAATTGAATTCAATATGAAACAGTTATACCTTCATAAATTTGGGGTGAGGTTGTGCTTTTTGTTCATAGAAACCTGAATAATCCTCTGAGGGAAGGTATAGCTGAACAGCTGAATTAGACTACTGGATTTTCCCCTTCGTGCTCTAAATTCTGGCTTTTTTTAAAATACTTAACAAATGGAAGACATTCTTTACCATAGCTCATCTTTATATTTCTTGTTAATGTATACTCCTGTTAATTGCATTTAATAATAATGACAACACCAAAAGGCAAATAGTTATTGCTCCCAGTTTATGAATTAATAAATGGAGAGAATGTGAAATTTAGAAATTAATATACTTGTGAGCCATTAACTGGTATCTTTATGCCAGTGGAGCTTGCTCTCCCAGTCTGAACTCCTTGTGAACACATTCCACTTAGTAAAAACAAACAAACCAACCAACAAAGAATTAAATGAACAATGTGGTATTCAATCTTTGTAGAATCAGTTGATTTAAAGAATAGGATGGAACAATAACTGTCTTGCAATTCCATATGAAAAATTATGGAGTGTATAATGACAGTGAAATCAACAACAATGTTTTTATCCTGCAACTATTACTCCCTTCTCAATTCCAGAGATCTTTCTGAAGTCGAAAGGACTGTGCTAAACCCTTTCAGGTATTATTTCATTTAATCCTTAATTTTTGTAGAATAAGAGAAAAATCTTATTGCAACTTTATATAGATGAAATCGTTTCTATTGTACACCATTTTACTTCCAGAAAAATCACACACTTTTTTTGCTAAAATTGTCTGGAGTGCTCAGAAAAATGTCAATATCTTTTATTGGGTAATTTATCCAAGGATAGATAATCTTTAAAGATTAATCAGCAGTCATTTAGCAGTGAACATGGTAGGTACAGTGATGGATGAACAATGATCCCCAGAGTCCAGCAGCTTTCTCCTTAGCTGAGAAGTAAAAGAAAGACCTGACAATAGCTAAGAAGGAGGCTAGAAGTCTTATATAAGTTTATAAGCAGTAAATTTTTATTTTGCTTTCTTTTTCTTAGGGAGAAGGAAAGAAATAAGGTTCCTTTAAGGTAGATTCTCTGTACTATGAAAGGAGTCATGGGATTTAACCAATGTTAAGCTAAGTGACTAATTCAGATAAGTATAGAGAATTAGACAGCTGTGAAATAGGGAGAAGTAACTTAATGAAAACAGACACTTTGACATATGAAACATATTACAGTTCAATAGTTAGCCAGGCTGCTTTGGCACTCTTTATTATTTATAATTTTACAGTTCACTTTAGGGGTAAATCTTTGAAATTTTCCTTATGAAGATTTAGCACTATCAGTAACAGGTTCTAATTGTCACTAACCATCAGAAGAACTGGGATACCTTCTACCATGAGCGGCTTCCTGCCCAAGAGCGATTTCTGCAGGTTGGCCTCCCCACAGAGGTTGACCTCCCACACAGATCCATGAAAGTTGACTGTGTCACTCCTCATGCTGTCATTTATAAACATGGCTAATGTATTCAAAATTGTCCTATGTGACAGCTGGCTCTGAATTTGGGAGATTCGTGACTGTTTTTCTCAAGAGTGACTTTCAAGGCCAGATCGTTAAAAGTCATGCAGTTTTTTCTTGGAGTCCCAAGCTATTCAAATAGTCTCTATACCCAAAGGCTTCCATGTTTTCTGCAGGAAGAGGCCCTGATTAGGTGCTTTGTTTGATATTGTTAGCCTCATTTCTGCCTTCCAGCTCTTTCCTAAAGGATCAGAAATGTGATTGATGTCTGATTCTCTATAATAGTGGATTTACTGAGTACAATACAAATCCTATCAACAGAAGAATCACATAGCTAAGTATTTCTTAAGTTAATAAACTCAAAATCATGTGATATGATAAAATAGTCATGACACTGTATTGGAGTTCTTTGTTATACAGTAATAGGCAACTGTAACTTTTGGTCAACTGTAAGGTCACCCTTCCAGGAAAAGCAAAATCAAAAACAAAAACCCTGCTCCAATATTAGGATGTATTTTTACTTCCTTAGGAACTCAATATGGTAAATAGGCACTATGGAACCCACCCCTAGCTTCCTGCTTCTGTTTGTCTTATTCTTAAACACTACCCTAGCAGAGATGAGAGGTGTTTTCCTCAAATATCTGCCTTTTTTAATACAGCACACAGGCCTTTTACCTTCCCATGAACAACAGTGTAAATCCATTAGACAACCTAGAGTTAAGTTAGATACCAAACGATTACAGAAAATAATATCGAAAAGCAAGGTACAGCTTGCTCTAGTCTATTGTGAGTTTTCTGGGACAGTCTAATTCTAAATGCTTTATCTTGATCACCAAAACTTATTGAAACATCTTAGAATGTCTATATTTTTGGTATATGTTATTTATTCCAGAATATCTCTGTAACTGAAAGAGACAGAATTTTTTTTTTTGCCAGACTAAATGTTCTAATTTTGTGTTCAGAAAATAGGCCAAAGTACTTTTAAGTCAGAGATACAGAGCAACACATCTAGCTCCCAGGATAAGATCACTGTTGCTGCAGGCCTGCTGGATGTTCGAAAAAGGGAAATTGGAAGAAAAAAAATGGTTTGTATATCCAATTTATATTTAGTGCATATGTACAGATATCCAGAAAAAGGTAATAGTTTGGCCTGGTTTTATAGCTTTAAGGTGCATTTCCCAACAAGATTTTCTTCAGGATTTCTTTCAAAAGATATATTTTTAGGGTCACACAGGAAGTAAAATTTTATTTCAGAAAGAAGTTATTGAAACTCTTTAGCCAATTTCTAGGCTTAACCCCCCACTCAGTGACATTGACTTTTAAAATTAGGGAACACCATAGCTCGTGCTTTTATGCAAGGTAAACTTTCATATTCAGATATGTTAAGAGTAAAGGGTAAACCAGCCAATCCCATGGTGCCATAACTTAATGAGGTTCTGACCACACCCCATTAGCTTTTGATTTCTTGTAACAGATAACTGACCTGGCAGGAGGGAATTCCCCACTGGAGGTCTCCAACTACTCTGTTATATTCAGAGTAATGGTTATTGATCAGCAGAGGCAATTTCTTCCAACTACACCATTTTCTTGTTCAGGATTGTCATTTAGGGAGGTTTAATGTTGTTGGCATTCATACTTAAACAATTTGAAAGGTAGCCCTCATATTTTAATTTTAGATTCAGTTATGCCGTAGAGCAATTTTGCAACCATGTTGCCTTGTTGTCGCTGACCCTTATGTATTTATTTAAGCTTGCTTACATTATTCCACACATTGAAACACTTTATGTAGTGTCCACTAGTTTAAGACAGACTAGTTCTCTTTATGTGTGTGTGTGTGTGTGTGTGTGTGTGTGTGTGTGTGTGTGTGTGTGTACATTCACAGGAATGTGTGGAGGCCAGATTTCATAGTACAAGCTAGCTTGCCAGTTCTTGTTCTTTATCTCTACTTCCTCTGTGATGCTGTGGAGATGTGATTCCCTGCTATCCACTCCTATAATGCTGTCCCTGCCACAATGAAACTTGTTCTCAAAACTGTAAGCTGGAAATAAGTTTGTTTATTCCGTAAGTTGCTTCTGTCTCAAAGAAGGTAACTGCTACTTTATGAAACTGTTTATAGGATTACTACTTAAATATTTCCATTTCTTCTTCAGGTAGGTATGTTCTGAAATAATGTTCTAAAACTCACTTCTATTTCAGTGCAAAAAAGGACACCCCTTGCAATCAACTTCAGTATCATATTTATGAATAATAAAATATCATTTTTGTTGATTGTTGACATTTCTGAATTTTAAACTTTGCATATTGTTTTCCCATAGTTTTTAGTTTTTAAAATCAATATTTTTAATGTCCAAAATTAGATATATTGTATTAGTAAATATTACCTTGGTATGCCCGATTCCCTCCTCCCTGTTCCCAATTCACTAGGTATGCTCCTCAGTGGGCATACTGGATAGTTCCATGGGGTAGGAAGTTATGGATAGTACAAGAGGCAGCCAGGTTCCACCCCCCCCACACACTTGTGTGTTGTTGCTAAGGGGGAAAATGTCCCTGGATAATCTCTCCCACCATGACTCTTACACTCTTTCCGCCCTCTCTTCTGCTTAGTTCTCTGAGTCATGATGGGTGAATTTTAAGACTACTTTATTGTTGAGATCTTAAGGGCCTATATACTTCTGCTTTAAGTTGTGTTGGAAATCATTGGTGTCTGTCATGCTGACTTATCCTGCGTTGACTGATAACTGTGGTGATAGATCTCTTGCTACCCCATCATTCTCAAGGGTTTCATTTGAGGCCTACACGATAAGCTTGGGGTGATTCCTCTCTTACCAAGATGTCAGCCCTCTGCCTATAGTTCATTGGTGGAGTTGGAATGACCTCTGCTCTCTCACTGCCTTCTGAAAATACAAACAGACAGGATCTCCATCAGAGAGTGAGATCAGTATGGGTTAAATGCAACACACATTTCTAAATTGGTGAGATTCTATTGGGATTAGCCTCTCCATAGATCTCTAGTAAAGGGAATTTCTCCTTGGGGGCCCAAGTTTTTGGTTCTCATAGAGTTTTGCCCTGGATCTCAATTCCAGTTAAGGACTCCTTGACATTGAGTGGATTACTTGGCCAATTTGAAAGCTGTTGATTACTCTCCCCATGTTATGGCGCCTCTATTGCCCAAGTGATCACTTCTTGGCTCGCTGATCTCTCCCAGGTGGCAGTGTGTTCAGCCTTTTCATGGCAACAGTCTGCAATGTATATCAGTGGTCTCTGCTTTCTCCAAATATTATTGACCAATTTCTCTTGGGTACTTATGTAGCATCTTCCAGCACTGCATATGCTAGTATCTGGGGCTGGTTACCATTCTGGATCATTCAGGGTCTCTCAGTGTTTTGTGATGACTTTCTATGAATTCTTCAGCAATAACATCTTACCTTTGGCCTGGAGTGGGTATTCAAGAGTTTGACAGAATTCTGTCTAGTTTTAGGGACCTTGTCGTTCTCTTTGATCAACAGCTCAGTGTGGGAAGGAACCAATGACTAGGCCAGGGAGTTCCAGGTCTGATGCATTTTTCATGGGGTTAGACTTCCTACCATTCCATTCATGGTCCATCCTAGCAGGAGATACCCCCTTCTTTCTCAAGAGCTTACTGTATGGAAATAAGGATTTTATGATTATGATTCATTTTTGGTTCAACTTATTGTATAAGTTGCCCAACCTCCCCTCCCCACCATTCCTTTAACCCTTTTTACAGTCCCTCATTTCACCTGTCAGGTTTGCTTAGAGTTTAAGCTTAACCTGGTTAGGAACTTCATATGAAGGAGAATATGTGGAGGAGTTTGAGATTCTCTTCTTGTGTGAGTTCTCTAAGTAAGATCTGCTCCAAATCTGTCCACTTTTCTTTAAATTTCATTATATCATTTTTTCCTTTCCACTGAGTAAATTTCCTCCATGTAAGTGTACCACAGCTTTGTTATACATTCATCCACATTTGTGGATGATTTTGTGTTGATTCCATTTATTGGATATTATTAATTGGGCTGCAATAAACAAGGTTGAGCAAATGTCTATGCTGGGGTGTGACATCTCAAGGGTAGATGCCTAGTAGAGGGATAGCTGGGTCCATTTGGGTAGCTCTATGTCCAATCTGTTCAGGAGACTCCAAACTGCTTTTCATAGCGGTTGAACAAGTTTACATTCCCACCAGTAGTGAATGAGGATTCCTTTTCTCCCCTCATCCTCACCAGCAAGTATAATTTTTGGATTTTCTGATAATTAAAATTCTGACTGGAGTAAGGTAGAATCTTATTGTAATTTTGATTTGCATTTTCCTGATGATTAAGGATGAGGTGCACTTTCTTAAGTGAGAATTGGCCATGTGTGTTTTCTCCTTTGTGAACTGTTGAGATCAATGCCCCATTTTGTGAGCGTGCTGTTTGATTTTATTCATTTATTTTTTGAGTTCTTTGTGAGTTCTAGATATTAGACCTCTTTCTGTATTACAGCTGGCAAAGATAATCTCCCAGTTTGATGATGGTCTATTGGCTCCGATTATGGTATGTTTGTCTGTACTTAAGCTTTTGAGCTTGATGAGATCCCATTGGTTAAGTGATTGTTGCACTTCCTGGGCTATTGGAGGTTTGCTCAGGAAGTTTTTCTCCACTCTTATCTTGTGGACAGTTCCTCCTATTTTTTTTTCTTCTAGGGTTTTCAGGTCTTATGTTGAGGTCCCTGATCCATTTGGAGTTGATCTTTGTGCATGGTGAAAGGAGTGGGTCTATTTTTATTTTTTATAGGTATAAATCCAATTTGTCCAGCACTATTTGTTGAAGATGCTATACTTATGCCAACAAACATTGTTGGCACCTTTGTCAAAGATAAGTAACTGTCAGTACTTAAACTGAAAGCAGGGTGTTCAGTTCTGTTCCATTTGTCTGTCTGCCTGTTTTTATGCCAGTACTGTGGGCTCTTTTTGTTATATGGCCTTGTAGTATGTCTTTAGTTTGGGCATGGTGATACCTCCTGAATATTTTTACTTAAGATAACTTTGGCTTTCTGAGGCATTTTGCCCTTTCATATAAATTTTGGGATTATTTTTTCTATGTCTGAGAAGAAAGAGGCTGGCATTTTTATCAGGATGACATTAAATCTATAAATGGCTATAAGAAGGATTGCCATTTTTACTATATTAATTTTCCCTATCCAGGAGCATGGAATATCTTTCCATTTTTTTCATATTCTCCTCTATTTCTTTCTTGAATATTTTAATGTTTTCATTATGCAAGTTTTTCACATCCTTTGTTATTGATATTCCAAGGTATTTGATTTTTTTGTGAGGCTATTGACAATGGGACAGTCTGCCTTATGCCTTTTCTGTATTCATATTATTTGCATACAGGAAGGCTTCTGATTTTTGCATGTTAATTTTGTATCCTGCTATTTTGCTGAAGGAGTTTATCACCTTCAGGAGTTTACTGATACTATTCTTTGGGTCTGTTATATATAGGATCATGTCATTTGCAAAGAGGGATAGTTTTATTTCTTCCTTTCCAATTTGAATCCCTTTTATGCTTTTCTCCTGTCTTATTGCTTGGGCTAGTACTTTGAGCACTATTTTGAAGAGCTATGGTGAGAGTGGAAACCTCTGACTTGTTACTGATTCAAGTGGTAATTCCTAAGTCTTTCCCCATTGAGTATGATTTGGGCTTTAGGGGTTTTGTATATTGCCTTTATTATGTTGAGGTATAAGCCATCTATGCCCAACCTTTCCAGCATTTCGAACACGATGTGGTGTTGAATTTTGTCAAAGGCCTTCTCTGCATCAATTGAAATAACCATGTGGTTTTTGCGGATGAGTCTATTAATGCGGTGGATCACCTTAATCTATGTCCGTATGTTGAACCATCCCTGCATTCCTGGGATGAAACCAACTTGATCTAGGTGAATATCTTTGATGTGCTGTTGTATCTGGTTTGCAAGGATTTTGTTCAGGATTTTTGCATCTAAGTTCATCAGGGATATAGGTCTGTAGTTTTCCTTTCTTGTTGTGTCTTTGTCTGGTTTGGAAATTAGGGTGATACTAGCTTCATAGAAGGAGTTTGGAAGTCTCCCCTCATTTTCTATGCCTTGGAAAAGCTTCAGAAGGAGTGGTTTCAGTTTTATGATGAAGGTTTGGTAGTATTCAGCTGAGAATCCATCTGGTCCTGGACTTTTCCTTTTGGGGAGATTCTTGATGACATTTTCAATCTCTTTGGATGTGATAGGTTTATTTAGGAGCTTTATCTGCTCAGGGTTAAGCATTAGTAATTGGTAGGTGTCTAGGAATTCATCCATTTCTTCCAGGTTTTCTAATTTTGTGGAGTAGAGTTTTAGGAAGTATGACCTGATAAGACTTCCAGTTTCATTGAGGTTTATTGTGAGTTCTCCCTTTTCATTTCTGATTTTGTTGATTTGGGCCTTCTCTCTTTTTTGTTTTATTAGATTGGCCAAGGGTTTGTAATCTTATTTATTTTTTCAAAGAATCAACTCTTTAATTTATCTATTTTTAAATTGATTTCTTCATTTTCAATTCATTAATCTCAGCTCTGATCCTAATTATTTATTTTCATCTTGAGGTTCTAGGGTTGGATTGTTCTATTTTTTCAATGCCTTTAGTTGGGTGGTTAGGTGATTGATTTGAGATCTCTCTGTCTTTGTTATAAAGGCATTTAGTGCTATGAATTTCCCCTTTAGGACTGCCCTCATAGTGTCCCATATGTTTTGTTATGTTTTGTTTTCATTATTCTTTACTTCTAGATAGTTTGCAATTACATTTTTGACTTCCTGAATGACTCATTCATTGTTTAAGAGTGTATTGTTCATATACCAGTAATTGGTATAGCTTCTCCTGCCCCTCCGATTATTAATGTCTAATTTTTATGCATTCTGGTCTGATATTATGCAGAGGGCTATGTCAATCTTGCTGAATTTGTTGAGGGATGTTTTATGATGTAAAATGTGGTCTATTTTTAAGAAGGTTCAAGGGGCTATTGAGAAGAGTGTAATATTCTGTGTCATTGGGATGAAATGTTCTGTATAAATCTGTCAGTTCTAGTTGGTGTATGGTGTTGTTAAGCTCCATTTTTTTCCCTGCTGATATTCTCTTTGGATGATTTGTCTAGAGATGATAGTAGTGTATTAAAGTGTCCTACTATGATGGAATTAGAGTTTGTTTCTGTTTTGTTTTTGAGTAAAATTTTCCTTTATGAACAGTGTTTCACCTAAATTTGGTGCATAAATATTTATGATAGTGATATCCTGTTGTCGGATCATTCCCTTGATGAGTAAGAAGTGACCTTCATTGTCCTTTTAAATTGATTTTGGTTTAAAGTCTATTTTGTCAGATATTAATGTAGTCACTCCTGCTTGCTTTTTATTTGCATTTGCTTGAAAAATTGATTTCTATCCTTTCATCCTGAGGAGATTTCTGTCTTTAGAATGGAGATGTGTTTCTTGAAGGCAGCAGATGGAAGGGTCCATTTTTCTGATCCATCCTGCTAATCTGTGCCTATTTATAGGGGAGTTCATTTATATTCAGAGTTATAACTGTGAGGTTTACCTTAAACCCTGCCATGTTAGAAGGTGATGGAGGGTGATGCCTCCCATGTTATTATTGGCCAAACAATTATGATTACTGTATTTCTTCTCTATTAGATTCCTGAGGTATGTTGCCTTTCTCTTCTGTGTGGGTTATCTCCCTCAGTATTCTCTGTAAGTTTGGATTTGTGTTCATATAATCATAGAGCTGGCTTTTCTCATGGAACACTTTAAATTATCCATCTATTATGAGGGACAGCTTTGCTGTGTACAGTAGCCTAGGTTGGAATCCATAGATTTTTTTAGGGCTAAAACAGTATTATTTCTACTGAGCTTCAAGGATATTCAGAGTAGGTCCACTTGCTCCTCCCCCCTTCCTTATCCCAGCAGGGTGGGTTTTGCAATATCCCTTTTATCCCTATGGCAATTGCCTGAGAGGGAGCTTTTGCTCTCTATTTGGAATTGGAGCATGGTCCTTTGAGGGTGCTGTTTGGCATGTTCTGTCTGGAACATGTTACACCACTAGGTTTAAGCTCAACCAGTATCTCTCCTGTCAGAGGCGTTCTGTCCCCAGGCAGGTTCTGTCATTCACCAGACTAGAATGTCCTGCTTCTGAGTGCTTAGGCTATGAGCTGCTGCATTGGCCTCCTCTCCCCAGGGGAATTGCAGGTGCTATTCCCTGGGGTTCTAGGCCTTAATACTCTTTTCAGTCTTTATGAGGTTGGAACTCCCTGAACTTGAATGCTCCTGCTGTATGCCACTGTGCAGGCCTCCTCCCCATCAGGGAAACTACAGATGCTATTCCCATTTGTGTTCCCTAGAGCTCCCAGCCCAAACATGCCAGAGCTACTCTCCAGCCTGTAGCACCCCTTTAGGGGACAGATGCAGAGCCCTCAGAGAGCACCTTCCCCCATACTCTATTGACTAGCTTTTTCTCTCTCACAATACAACATGTCACACCGGCTTTCTTAGGAATGTGCAGACCAGGTTGGAGGTAGCTGAGTCCCACCTGCTTTCTCTTCTTTTCCCTGTAGCTCAACAGTCTGGGTAATGGCCTTTGATATCTAGCTCTGTGTCTCTGTGTAGGCCGGAACTGTCCATGGCAAGACTTCATGGTCTGGGCCAGGGTACAGATGCTGCAGTAGCTGGCAGGAAGCCTGTATCATGAGGAAGGCTGCAGGAGTGTGGGGTCTGTGGGAGGAGGAATTCCAGGAGCAGAGGGGTCTGTGGCAAGAAGAAAGGCAGCAAGAGTGCAGGGGTTTATAGAAGCTGGTGGGAAGTCTGGAGAGAAAGCTTTGGGGCTATTGAGAGTGTATCCAAAGACCTGGGGGGATGAATAGAGGAGAGAGTCACCAGCCTGGGGGCTTATCTGAGAGGAGAGCTCCCAGGTCCAGGAGCTTGGGCTAGAGGAGAGCCTGCCAGATCTGCTAGGAGTAGTCTGTCAGGGTAGAAGGATAGATAGCTGGGTGGAAAATCATGGGAGAGGAAAGTACAGAGTCCACTAGAACCTCTGAAAGGTGTCTGGCAGGTTGAAAGAGTGGATGACGGGGTGGGGATCAATGGGAAAGTGAATTAGAAAGTCTCCTAAATCACTGGTAGGGGTCTGATGGTGTGGAAGGTCTGGGTGGGGGTGCAAATGGAGAGAAAAGTGCATAGGCCACTGGTGGCTGGGTGGGGGTGGAGGAGGGAAAGAGGAGGGCACAGAGGAGCTGGACCACTGGCTAGGCCTGGCTTCCTGAACAAAAGTGTGATTGGGTGGTGGTGAAGGAGGAAAAAAGCAGGGCTCAGAGCTGCCAGGTCCCTGGAGAGGCCTGGCTGTGAACATGCAAGTTTAGGAGGGAAAGATGAGTGCCCAGAGCCGCCAAACCACCATAGGGCCTGGTTGGCTGCGTGGAAGTGTGGGAAGGCTTCCCATATTTTTAAAGGAACCTATGATATTTATTGATAATATGCATTCAGCATACACTTAATTAAAGCCAAAGTCTAGATAGTGTATGGATCTATGTTGTTTACATCATTTATTTATGTAAAATGTGATGTGTAAATATAACTTTCTAGCTACAGTGGCTTCTGAAAAACAATGTCTACATTCACGAGAATTTAGAGAGTTCAGAAAAATATTGCAAAATATCAAGATGAAACAAGAGATTGATAATTCAGCACTAATAATATACTGTACTGTGAAATATATCTGTAAATATTTAGGAAATGGTACCTATCTTTACATTTTTTAGTATGTAATACAGTTGGAAAGAGATGATTACTAATTTTTTATAGAGTATATGTATTCCCCCACGAGTCAACCTTTCCTCAGTAGACTGATGTAGAAAATAAAATGAAAAGGCTGTAAGAGAACAAATCCTGAATCTCTATGCATGCTTCAAGAATTGGAACTGAGAGCCCTCAGGGCAGCAGGATGGATCTGAGGTGTCTGTAACTGAGCAGCTGTGAGGATCAGTCTTAAGAGATTCTTTAGCACTCTTCTTGGTTTGGGCATCAACTTGGTTCCATGTTCCTTCTTCTGTCCTTCCATTATCACTTGTCTCACACCTCAGCCTGCTCCTTTAGCAACGGTCCTTTCCTAAGAGGCAGAGATTTTCTCTCTCTATTTCTCTTCACCCTTCCTCTGGTTCATATTGCTTATCTCCTTTTTGTTCCTTCCAGTCTATTTTACTTCTTGCTCTTAATTGTTACTTTTATGCTGTTTCTTCCAGGGCAGATAGGCTAGTACTAATCCTCTCCCCAACAACCCTGCATGTCCCTTAAATTCTGTTCTTCTCTAGTTTCAACCCCTGTAATGGAAGGAACTGCCTGAATAGCTTAACCCATCAAAATTGAGAGGAGTACCTTCTTCCTTTGGAGGGAGGTAGCAAGCAGGATAGGAGAAGAAAACAAGCTTTGACATTGGACCACAGCTGGCCTATATATCCACTTTAGCTCAGGGTAGAATGCAGCATGTTTAACCTTTCATGACTCCTAATTCGACCTCTGTGAAGTGTGAATAATAGTATTTTCCTTAAGGGAGCTATAGGAAAGATTGAAACCATTGTTATAAATGCACTTAACACACTGCTTGGACTAGAAGCACAGCAGTAAACAGTGGCTCTTGCTCCTTATAAATGGTAACCTTGAGCAGATAGAGCGGTCTTAAGTCTTTAGCTTTAATAATTTATCTTTATGTCTTCCTTCTTTGCCTATTGTAACATGTCTGTCCACGCTGTAGGCTTCTCATTCAGGTGTAGGTGTAGAGTATATGCTGTGCCCTGTATATCTATGGTTTCTCTCACTCTGTCACATAACAGAATTAATCATTGCAAACTAATAGTTGATAAGCTTTAAGTGTTATTCTTTGCAGCTACTTAATGGTTTGGAGGTGTGGGTAAGTGAAGGGGAAATAAACAAGAGAGAAGGGCAGGACTTTTTTCTTCTTTATAACCTTTTGGCATTCTTTCTTTTTTTTTGTAATTTTATTATTAGGTAGAAATGTGGTTTGCACAAATCATGTGCTGATACCCCCATTTCCCTCAGCCCTGCCCTGTTCCCCTGTAGGAACTCCTCAGTGGGACTGCAGGTATCCTCCATGGTGATTGAGGGCTGTGTGTTGTGCAAGGGTGGGGGGTCACTTATGGGGTGCAATGCCTCTGGATATACCCCCACAAGACTCTTACAATCTTTCAGTTTTCTCTTCTGAAAAGTTCCCTGAGCCATGGTGGGTGAGTTTTAACTCTGCTTTAGTGTTGAGCTCTTAGCAGCTTAAGGTGTTGGTCATCTTCACCCTGACTAAGCTAGTCTGGGCTCTTGCTCATCTCTCTACTTTCTCTGTGGATTCACTTGGACCCTAGCTGATATGGGAGGGTTGGTTCATCTCCAGCTAGAGAGTCAGCTATCATCTTAGGTCTTGTCCTTTTAACACCTAAGAAATATTCTGTTCCCATAGATTTGCTGATAAAGGAATAAATGATGAGGGAAGTAGGGAAGCATTTCCTCCCAGCACTCTTCTTTACTCTGCTTTCTCATTATCAAATCTGTTTGTACTAGCTTGCTTGCTTTTTGGATGCAAATAGCTGTTGTGTTTTTAAAGGAATTATGAATCAAACCTAGTCTCTACATTATTTTCCTGCTATACTCATATAAATAGTGTCTTTGATCCTTCTAAGTAGTGGCTAGGAACCACTACTCTTCCCTTCCTGTGGAGGACCATAAACTTGCAGGAAGTTCTAGGTGATTTCCCCACCCCCTCCACATTCTGATTCCTGTTGCACTAATAACGGTTTAATTAACTTCTGATTGGACAGTAATGCTCTATCCTAGTCCTCCATTTCTTTAAATGGAAGAGCATAGGTGTATGTTTTATTTTCATTATAGTCAATCATGTCTATAGTAAGATTTTTCCAGAGCTGGGGTAACCTTTTTTTTTTTAAAGTTTTAATTCTAGACCAGAGTTTATATGGAGAGACAAAGAAATGACCAATTTATGTTCCTATACAGTCATATATACATGCTAAAGACTTGAAAATGAATTGAGGAAGGAATCACCTATGTCCTCTTACTATACCTTGCTTTTTTTTGCTTAGCACATACATCCCTGCTATTTTTCATTTGTGACACAGATTTAGCCATCAGATCTCATTCATGACACAAAAGTCTCCATTGTGTGTAACTGTGAGCTGATAAAATTACATGGGCCATAAAACACCAGCTTTTCAACTAGCATGAGTACTATAAAAGGAGAAAGCATGCATTTGTGCTTTACCAGAAAAAAAAA
>PVHP010037084.1:0-17579 GCA_004024765.1 Zapus hudsonius
CTTTTACTAACGTTTCCCTTGGATTCCCTCTTTAGTAAAGCACACAGTGAAGCCTGCGTATTTCTTCTAAGTCTCCCTACACTCTCCTGGAATCCACTTTCCATGTGCTCTCTGTTCTTTTCTGAGAAGCCTGCTTTTTCTTATACATGCCACACGTCTGTGGTTTCACTCTTTACTCTTTAAATGCATTCCGATTACTCTTTAAAAAGCCTGTGTATCTTAGAAACATGTTCTGGCCTTCCTTCCCAGATCCCAATTCCCGTTAAGCTCTCCCAGTTTGTTCTCTGACTTCCCTCCATGGGAAAACACATAACCAACACCAATGTGTATTTCTCCTAGATTTCACCTTCCATGGTTGGCGGCCCCTCTAATCTTTCCTCAGAGCTTTCCATGAGTATGCAACCTGTGATGGTTAGGTTTTGTTGTCAACTTGGATTTTAAAATTATTTTGGGTGAGTCTCTGAGGATGTTTACAGGAAGGCAGCCTCTCAGCAAGGGGAAGGATGTAAAGAAGTTCAAAGAAGCTAGAAGTAAACATTCTTTCCTGTGTGGGCAGTGCAGGAAGGAAATTCCAGAGACTTGGGAAGCCATTAAGTCTGGGGTCCCTTGCCTGTTCCCTGTCCTGTGTGCGTGTTGTAGGTGATGGGTTTCTCTTTGCTTGGACCTGTGAAAGATGGCCAACCTCTTTCCCTGTTACGGAACTTCCCCTCAATCTGTAGTTTCAAAAAATACTTTTCCTCCCCAAATTGTGCCTGGTTTGAAGATTCATCCCAGCAGCGTGTGGCTGACTACGACACAACCCCACTCTAATCCTTCCCTGCAAACCTTAGTTTCTTCTAGGTCCCCATGTGCTAACTGCTTTACTTCAGTTTTCCTCTAAAATTTCAGTCTTTCTTATGTTTTCCAAATGGAAACATGTTCTGGCCTTCCTTTCCAGATCCAGTTCTCTTTTAATAAGCTCCACAATTTGTGATTTCTCCCCAGATAAACTTAATAATTCATAATTTGACCTTCTTGAATCCGTCTTTATTTGTCTTCATTAAAGATTAGAAAAGGAACCAAAGCTTGGGGTTCATAAATCTTGGGGAACAATGAACCCAAATATCCTGCATCAATATGACTTTTGGGAGCAGCTCTATTCACCCAGAGTCTACAATGAAACACTTTAAAAATTATGTTCATAATGAGTTTTAAAAGTAGTAGGTTCCTTTATGACTTTTTCATAAGTTTGCACAGTCCATCTTTCTTTTCTTCCTGGGTGGAAGTACCTCAGGCATGTCTCCATTGTTTCAATGTAAAGCAGTTGGGCCATAATCAAAAGCCAGTCTCTGAGCCAGTAAGTTAAACTTGCTTTGAGGTTTTTCTAACTTAAAATCTTAAATTCTTAGTCCCATATATGTAGCAAGCACACAGTCCATTTCTTAAATTCAGCTTTGGTCAAACTCTCTGGGCATGGGCAGTAGGATGAATCCACCCCTTGACCCAGGCACACACTTCTATTTAGTTTTTCTGTGGTATATGTATATTAAAATTAATAACACTCATTACAATATAAATTTCATTCACACATGGCTCCAATGTGTTTCACATATAAAAAAAGATTTGGCTAAAATGGATGCTACATATTAAATGTAGTCCGTAATGCTCAAAAAGTTTTGAGATTAGATTTCAAGAGTAAAATTTAGCAATAAATATTCTAGAGCTGTAAGAAATAGTCAGGTTTTCTTTAGTTAATATAATATCTGAAGCATTCTACATAAATTATTACAAAGCAAGCTTCACAAAATATTTATAAATTCTGTTACATGGGAATTGTCGCAGAGCTTTGGAACATTCTTATAACTGACATTACTTTGGGTCTATATAAATTTTGATATAAAGTACATTCTTAGAGTTGGGCCAACTAATTACATTTGCATATACATTTTCCTCTGTACTATATATCACTGCCTGGCCGCCTGCGGAGGGCAGTGATCATATAAATACACACACACACCGCTTGTGGGTTGATGAACGTGTATCTTTTTTTATTGCGGGGAACAAGGCAGTATATATAGAGCTTCCTGGCCAATCAGGGGGCTAATGGTAAGAACCTGTGCATAACAGCCAATTGAGATCACCTCCTGAAACTCATTAAGCTAAGCCCCTCGTGGAAAGCTGTCAGGTGCCGTCCTGAGATTAAACCAGGGTGTGCCTCCAAAGGCCCCCAAAGGCTTTCGCCCCTGATATATCCCCCTTTTCTTTTATTAAAAAAAAAGGGCTCAGGATCATGTCTGTCTTAGGTTGTCCATGGCAAATTACACTCTTACCCATCATTGGAATTCTGACCTCCAAGCGTCAGAACCCTGTCTTAGGTTGATATGTAATTCCATGGATCTTACCTGTCTCTGACTACCGATCCAGCATTTTAAGCCATACATGGGGGGAGGATTGGTCACCCATAGCTAACATGGCTTGCTTTAATTAGCTGTGCTTGCAGTTGTTGGCGCATTTGAGATTGGCAAAGCGTTAATGTACATCAGACCAAGAGTTCTTATCGAAGACGCTATAGTCGGGATATGCACTTTAGCAATAAGGATTGGGTTAGGTTATTAAACTCATAAGTTAGCAATAAAGATTAAACTCATAAGTCCAATGACTAGTTAACATATATAACAGCTGTCTAGACATTTTTGCTGCAAAACATCAATTATACAAAGTCCCACAGTAGAATGAATACAATAGAACGAACACATCACAATGTCATTAATTGTCCAACGATACCAAGTCTTTCTGCACAGGAACAATTTGCTGATCAAGAATCATAAGTCCAGTTTTAAATTGTCCATTTAATTGATCACGGATGTTCAGAGCTTGGGCATCCGCAGAAAAAAGATTATTGAGAGTCTGTGCTGTAGAAACTGAAGTAACGAGAGCAACAGCAGTCGTAGTAGTCTCACAGCTGAAACAGCTATTGCAGTAATGACAGAAGTTATTCCAAAGTCTCTCTTTTACGAACTGCAATTGACGTATGAGAACCGAAGTCCACAGGAACTGAAATACATTGAGGTATCTGCAGTACTGTACTTAATATTCTAAACCTGTACCATGGAGTAGACAATATCTTAAAGAGTTAGTTCAAGCACACAAAATGAGACAATTGTTGAAATAATATCTTAGATGGAAACGTTGCGATCATCCGCAACAAAGCAAAGCAGTATCCTACCAAATTTTTGAAAAGGAAAACCTGTGACAACCAATGTTGTTAGCTTAATTAAGTTATTCCAACACATTTATCTAATAGGAGTATAGAAACCACAATGAATGGAAATTAAACCTTACAAGTCAAATGATGACCTCCTGGCAGTATTAGCATAAACAAATAGCACCATCTCCTTAAAATTCACAATGCTTTTAGATATACAAACCTCACCCTAGAAAATACCAGTAAACAACTTGCATCCCCAAAACTCGATTTGTCCTTGAAAAAGAAACATAGCTAGTCTTGGTGAGTACCCCCAGAGTTCTTCTTGTGCATTTCTTAATCCACAAACAATTTAGTCACTGAACCAACAGCTATAACTGGAGTGATCAGGTCCAGTGTTAGCCTGTATGGTTTCACAAGCAAAAGAACATCTGTACTCTGTTTTATAAAAACTTAAGCTAGAGAATCATTTGCCATGACTAGTCTTTTTGCAAAAATCCCAAAATTTAGAAAGACACTTTCTAGGGGCATTCTCCCCCTTCTTTTTAATTTATAAGCAAGCAGAAAATATATAGTACTTATAGCAGACAATGTCTCTAACCATTGAGCAATAGATGAGAAAAGAAACATTATGTCTTTTTCTTTGACTCAGTTTACCTATACAATCATGAATTTTATTCTCCTTGTATAGTTATTTCCTTTTCATTTGTCATAAACCCATTGGCCAGATGGACCCATGAGGAAGTATTGGAAAATATGTATCTGTTTCTGGGTTTTGGCAATAGGAAGAGCTCTTGTCCTATAGTCAAAAGCCAGTGGAGCACAAAAGTATATGCTCTTTTGTTAAGTCCATGAGCCTTAGTAATTGCTTTCATAGGAAAATTGACATCCATCACATATTTGTCTTTACTTTTAGTTCTTTTATATCTTATAGAATTCAGAGAAACCACGGGCATTTCTCGTATGTAACACCTCTATAAATATCATTTTTGGAGAATTGACAACCGATAGTATATCTCCTGCTAATAATTTCATGTTGCATATTTTAAAACAGTATATGCAAAACAATGATCTCTGAGACAAGCTGCATTCACATTTACTTATTTCAGAATGTTACCTTGAAGCTTTTGGATACATATGGCAATTTTCCCATTGGTAGAATTTTCAAAACTTATCAAGATTAACCTAGAAAGACAAATCTGTATCATAATTAATATTCAAGCATGATCAATAACCCAGAAGGAGGAAATTTTATTAGCCAATTAAGCATTTTGTCATCCTCCTGTCTCTGCTTTCTCATGTGTTACAAGGATTTTATAGAAGAAAAATCTTTATAAATTGACCTGAAACCAAATCTATCATAAATTGACTGGAAATTAAATCAATTGCAAATCGACCAGAAATAAAATCTATTGAATTTAGCCTGAAGTGCCTTCCCTTCAAACAAAAGGCTGTTGTACTCCCTGAAGCTAACCCTCCCTGGGGTTTGGCCATGCTTAAGTTATTCCATTGTCAGCCCAAGGGGCTTGCACCTGGAATTTTGGCAAGGTGAAAGAACCTGTCTTTTTGACTGACTGAAAGATGTCACTTTTGTATATATAACCCAAACCAAAGATTTTTTAGCAGACACTTTTTAACCCAAACCAGAGATTTTCAACCCCTTTCAAATCCATAAACAGAGAAAAAGCCTTATAAATTTTAATTAAGTCTTTCAGGCCTCCAAGCCTTGAGAGTCTGACATCAAGTCAACTGAATTCATTTTGTAGGACCTTTTCTTTTCAAACATTTCTTGGGGAAAGGCCTCATGGCCATATCGGATTCTTTAGTCTATAGGCAATAAAGACCAATAACTAAAAAAGAGGCAAAGCTCAAAATCATAAAGGCAAAAATTAATTTTTTTGAGTTGCTGGTTTTCCTATAAACAAAAGGCTGTATTCCCTGGGGCGAGCCCTGAGTCACCATTGTTTTTTCCAGTCCCAGGGTGCTTGCATTAACAGGGTGGAAACCTGCATTTCAGACTAACTGAAAAATATCACTTTTGCATATATAGAGAAATAGCAGAGGCTTAGCTTGCTTTTACATTTGTATAGACAGAGAGAAAGCCTTATAAATTTCTAAGACCTCTAAGTCTGACCTCACATAAGCATAACGCTCTTCAACATTGGGTCCTGTGACCTTGACAGTTGCCTGGGGCTGAATTTGCACCTCAGAGAAAAAAAAAAAACTAAGGAATTCCAAGTTTCTAGGCTAGTTAGTTTGTCCTGGCCTGGCCTGGGTGTTCCCAGAGCTCTTTGTTTAATTTGCTCGCCTGCCTGGCCGCCTTGGATCTGGCCAGTCATGCAGTCCTTGGGACGAGACTGCTTCGGCATGCTTCTCTGTGGGGTGGAAGAGTGACGCCTGGGCCCGGGTGGCCGTGACAATCGCCACCACGCACGCTCCAACTCGCTCAGGCCTGGCGTGCCATCACGGAGCTGCTGCCTACCCGCTGTTGTTTCTGCCCCCTCCAGAAACCAAGAAATATGCTGCTCTATAGTCTTTAGGAAAACGAGCAGTTTTCCATAACAAACATTGACCTCCAGGTTCCATCTCATGGAAAGGAGAGAAGCTAAGAATTCCCCGCCATAGCTCGCAGCCATCTCGTACTATTCTTGGCCTTGGCGTCCGTGGAATTCTTTGCTTAACCTGCCCATCAGTCTGACAGCCTCGGGGCGCACAGAGCGCGGTCTGGCTTCCATCTTCCCTTCTATGCCATGCAGAAAAGAAGTCTACTTTTACATACCACCACTCTTGAATTATTCTCATTAAAACCAAAATTGCTCTCACTTTTACTTGGACCAGAGCAAAGCGTGTCCTTTCCCCCCTCCCCCGGGCTGCAGTCCCGGGAACGTCTCCATATGGGCCCATCTTTCTCACTCTACTACCGGGAACCTCAGCCACTCTTAGTGACTTTCTCATAGCTTCATTGCGAACCTCAGTCACTCTCTCGGCATGCCTCACTTCCTTTTGGCCACTTTCAGTGGACCTTCTCATAATCACTTTCAGAGAATTTTTAATTCTCTATTTTCATCAATTTTAGTGCACTTTAATTTCGTTACTTCTATCATGATAACCATCTCGTTGCCCTCTCGGCAAGCTTCACAACTGTCATTTTTACCGCGGACCATAAAACTTTTCTTACCTAGGTTCTTTTATGGATCCTTCCGTTTTCCGGGTTTCCTTCTCCCCCGTACTTTTCCCAGTTTTCATTTTCTGTATTCGTCTCTTTGTTTCTCGTGTCCCCGTACGTTTTTTGTGTCTTCGTCTCCCTGTACGTTTTTCGTCATTTTCGTGTCTCCGTACGGGCCACGACCTATCACTGCCCGGCCGCCCACGGAGGGCAGTGATCATATAAATACACACACACCGCTTGTGGGTTGAAGAACGTGTGTCTTTTTTTATTGTGGGGAACGAGGCAGTATATATAGAGCTTCCTGGCCAATCATGGGGATAATGGTAAGAACCTGTGCATAACAGCAAATTGAGATCACCTCCTGAAACTCATTAAGCTAAGCCCCTCGTGGCAAGCTGTCAGGTGCCGTCCTGAGATTAAGCCAGGGTGTGCCTCCAAAGGCCCCCAAAGGCTTTCGCCCCTGACACTATATACTTCTGTTTCTCTGTGTTAAAAAAATTTTTGGAGCCAGGCATGGTGGCGCACGCCTTTAATCCCAGCACTCTGGAGGCAGAGGTAGAAGGATCACCATGAGTTCAAGGCCACCCTGAGACTACATAGTGAATTCCAGGTCAGCCTGGACTACAGTGAGACCTACCTTAAATAAACCACAAAAAAAATTTTTTTGAGAGAGACTGGGCACACCAGGGCCTCCTGCTATTGCAAATGAACTCTAGATGCATGTGCCATCTTATGCTTCTGGCTGTGAACATGTGAGAATCAAACCGAGACTGTCATGCTTTGCAAGCAATCACCTTTAATTGCTGACCCATCTCACCAGCCTAGCTTATGTTTCTGAATTCACTGTAGATGAATAGACATTCCTACAAAACCATGTGTGACGGTTTTATTGCCAACTTGAACTGTGCAGTATATCTTGGGTAGCCCTCTCAGTGGGGTCAGGATATAAGGTGGCTCAGGGGAACTAGAAACAATTATCTCTTTCTGGGAGGACACTGCAGGAAATTCCAGACTCAAGAAGTCAAGTCTGAGGATGGGTTGCCAGAACCCACCCTAAGGCTGTATAAAAGGGAAGGAAATCTCTCCCTTTGCCCAAAATGTTTGCTAGTGTATGTATGTGGTATTGGTGCTTTGTCCCTCTGTATGGACCTGTGAAACGGGGGGCAGCCTCTTTCGCCATTAGGGAACTTCCCCTGGATCTATCATTTTAATAAATCTTTTCCTCCTATAACTGTGCTTTGTTTGGAGGCTCAACCCAGCAGCCTGTGGCTAAGTCCAAGTTTTGTTACCAGGAGTCAGGTGATATTACTGAGATGAACATGACAGTATAGATTTTGGTCTTCTGGAACTTATGAGCTAGAGGAATGGACATGGATTTGGTACTTGCAACTGAAGACACCTGCCAGAGTGGTAAGCCAAGTTTTACGGAATATTCTGGTGAGAGTTTGAGAATGTTAAGAACAGAGAGAATTGCATTTGGAGGCTTGGCTTATTAATTTACTAAGAGGAAGGAGAGAAATTTACTGGAACTGTGTTACTGGAATAAGGGGTGGTAGTACTCTATTGCCCATGCCTAGAGTTTGATTAAGGTTAAATTTAAGTAATAGACTAACATACTCGGCTAACAATATGGAACTGGATATTCATGATTTCATGCTGGAAAATTCAAGCAAGTGTAACTGCACAGAGACTGGCTTTAGGTTACTGAAGCTGCTATTTTCAACACATTAGGAATCCTAAAGAAAATAGCGCAACTGCTCTACACTGAAACAATGGGAAGGATGCCTAAGGTGTTTCCACCCAGCAAGGAATGAATGGTAGACTACAAACTCTTTTGAAAGGAATTGGCTAAAAGGAATGTGCTCTTCAAGTTCCCAATTTCTTTTCTGAATTAACAAGATGGCTGTGTCCTACATATTTAGCACTGCTTTTAAAAGCATGAAAAATGAATTCATGGAGTGGGTGGTCAAGAAGTATAGACAGTTCCAGGAGCTGCTGCTGAGTGAGATGTGGTACATGGAATAGGGAGTGAAGTCCCTGATCGGCAGTGAAGCCCTTGTAATATGGACCATGGTTTGCGATGGAGACCCAAAGATGTTTTAGATATACGAGGACTCTGTAAAGACTACCATGGAGCACTATTGGTTAGGGATGGAAATTTTCCCCAGCTACTCAGCCACGCTGGAGGCACAGAATTGGTAAATACTGAGATTATCAGTCACTGGTTGCAATATTAGACTTGAACTGCAGAGGTTTCATGTTTGCCTAATGGTTGCTAAGTTAGAATTGCTCTACCTTTCCTTATGTGTCATAGCAACTGGAAATGTTTACTCTGTGCCATTATATTCTGAAAGCATGTAACTTAATTTTATAAAACTCAGTTAAGGGACTTTGCCTTGTGTTGGGGGGAAGAGTATGCATTTCTTGTTGTATGTGGGATAGTTATATCATCTTACGCTGAATTGTGATCTTGCTACTGTCTTCACTTGGAAAATATGATGTAAGAAGATATGGTTTGATGTCAAGTTGACGAGTGAACTTGTGATGATTTTGTTGTCAACTTGATCTAGTAATCTTGGGTGGGTCTATGGGGTTTACAGGAAGGCAGCCCTCTCAGTAGGGGGAAGGATGTAAAGAGCCTAAGAGGAGTTAGAAATAAACTTCCCTACGTGGAAGGGCAGTGCAAGAAGGAAATTTCAGACACTCAGTAGTCTGGGGAAATGTTGTAAGACCCTATCCTAAAGAAAACATCTCTTTCCCCCTGCATTTTCTGGTGTGTATAGGGTGCTGGTGATGACTTGTTTGACCTGTTAAAATGAAGTCAGCCTCTTTCACCATATTAGGGAACTTCCACTGGATCTATAGCTTCAATAAATCCTTTCCTTCCATAACTGTGCTTGGTTTCGAGGGTCATCCCAGTGACATGTGGTTGACTACTCCATGACAATGGGTTTCTTTCCTATCGTCATAGTTTATTAAGAGGTTATCAGATCAGGAGGACTTTTCATATGATTTTTCTTATTGGTTTTTCGAGGTAGGGTCTCGTTCTAGTCCAGGCTGACCTGGAATTCACTCTGTATTCTCAGGGTGGCCTCAAATTCATGGCGATCCTCCTACCTCTGCCTCTCGAGTGATGGGAATAAAGGCGTGTGTCACCACGCCCGGACTCATATTATATTCTTCGGAAGTTTCTCTGAAGTGACTCTTTTGATGTACTTTAAGAGAACTAGAACGAGTAAATGCTTTCCCACACTGTATGCATACATACGGTTTCTGACCTGTATGTATTTTTTCATGTCTTTGACAATCACTTAAAGTATAAAAGGATTTTCCACACTGCTTACACACAAAAGGCTTCTTTCCACTGTGAATCTTTTCATGGCGCTGAAGATAATTGTGACCAGTGAAGGCTTTACCACACAGCTTACACTGATATGGCTTTTCTCCAGTGTGAGTCCGTTCATGTATTTGAAACTTACTGAAATAAATGAAACCTTTCCCACACTGCTTACATACATGGGGTTTTTCACCACTGTGGATCCTCTCATGGTTTCGAAGGGCAGTCGGATTCGTGAAGGCTTTCCCACAATGTTCACAAATGCAGGGTTTCTCACCAGTGTGAATTTGCTCATGTCTTCGACAACTACGCCAAGAAGAAAAGCGTTTCTCACAATGACTACATACATAGGGTTTTTCTCCCGTGTGAGTCCTTTCATGGCGTCGAAGGGAACTAGGATCACTGAAAGATTTATCACATAGCTTACACACACACAGCTTCACTCCAGAGTGAGTCCACTCATGCTGTCGCAAGTTACTGGAACAACTGAAACCTTTCCCACACTGCTTACATACATAGGGTTTCTCTCCAGTGTGAGTTCGTTCATGTGTTCGAAGGATACTGGTAGAATTGAAACGCTGTCCACATAGATTACATATGTGGGGTTTTTCACCACTGTGGATCCTCTCATGATAGCGAAGAGAACTGAGAGCAATGAAGGCTTTACCACACAGCTTACATACATAGGGTTTCTCTCCTGTGTGACATCGTTTATGTGTTTGAATGGAATTGTAATAAATGAAGGCTTTTCCACACTGTGTACATTCATAAGGTTTTTCTCCAGTGTGAGTTCTTTCATGGTCTTGAATCTTACTCAGACAACTGAAGGCTTTGCCACATAAATTACATTTAAATGGCTTCTCTCCAGTGTGAGTTAATTCATGTCTTCGAAGGTTGCTCCAAGAAAAGGCTTTCCCACAATGTTTACATACATAGGGTTTCTCTCCAGTGTGAATTCTTTTATGCTTTTTCATGTTAGTCAAAATACTGAAGGCTTTACCACATATGTTACATGTGTATGGTTTCTCTCCAGTGTGAGTTCTTTCATGTCTTTGAAAGTGACTCAAACAAGAAAAGGCTTTCCCACACTGTTTACATATGAAGGATTTCTGGCCAGTGTGAGTATTTTCAATACATTGAAGAAAACTTGGATAGGTAAAGGCATTATAATGCTGCTTATCCACATACATTTCTTCTCTCGTGTCACCATAAACCTGTATTTGAATATAACTGTGACCCTGGAGAAAGTTCTCACATTGGTTAAGTTCACAGGATCTCTGCCCTGTTGGAGTATCTTCATTCTTTAGAAAGCAGTCAGGATAAACAAAGGCTTTTCCATATTTGCTATATTTATAGAGACTCTCTTCATTTACCTCATATTCATTAGGTTGTTGTCCAGTCTGAATAGTCACAGGCACATTAAAGGATGAATGACCAATGAATGTGTCTTCAAACACATGGTTTTCACCAAGCATTACGACATGAGAATTTTTCTTGTTCTCAATAGTATCTGGAATCTGGCTGAAGATTTTTCCACACTGACTACCTTCATTTTGTTCCCACAGTCTCTCCACAACTTCACTTCTGTGAAATATGGAAAGCACATAATTAAAATTACAAGTATAGATTTCTTACAAAAAGTTCTCATTTTATTTCCTATCAGAATTTTTGAAGACAAATGGACTGAATGATCAACAGGATCTGCAAGATATTTAATGTCAAGATTCAGCAGGGCTTCTGAGTGTTTTTACTGAGTTAACAACTGTGCAAACAGTAAATGTTTATGTCTTTGTTTACTTGTTTATTTTTTGATGAAGGAAGAGGTCTTGCTATGATGTTCAGGATGGCCTCAAAGTCAAGCCTGTTTTCCACCTGACTTCTAGCTGGCAATGAAGCCATGAGCCACCACAATCACTTTTATGGCACAGGTAAATTGTATTTGAGTATTGCTTTTGCAAAAATTTTGGCCAAAAATTATTTTTTATTTTAAAATATTTATAGATACAGAAAATAGTATGGAGAATGGTCCATTAGTAAACATGAAATTACTCAACATTTTCTATAGAATGCATAAAGGCAGAAGGAAATTGCAAAGTTTTAATACCTGTACAGGAAAAAAGTTTGTGTACACAGAATAATCAGAAACTGTCACTTGATTATCATGCCACTTCTACATATTTCAAATCCAGCAGGCATTTGGGAATACTTGCAAGGATTATATTATTTCAAGTTAGACTTATTTACTTATATATTCGTTTCCAGTCATTTCCATATTCTTACATTGGCAAGTTACCTTATATTTCTCCTGGAATATTCATAGTCATCTACAATGCACTGGTCTCCTTGTGTTTTTCCTAAAATATAGAGCCAGAAAAATCATGATGGACTCAATCAAAATGGAGAAAATATTAGATCCTAGGCTAATTTGCAGTTTAACATGATCATACCTGATATGCAATATTTCTATACACCAGAAAATAGAATATCAACTTTGAGTGAGGCACTTTTTAGTCAAGAATGGTCTCACCTGTGTCTACAGCAGCCAGGTTCCTCAGAGTTTCCTCCATCACATCTCTATGCAGCCTCTTTTGGAATGAATCTAGTAAAGCCCATTCATCCAGGGTGAAGGTAACAGCCACATCCTCAAAAGTCACAGAGTCCTAAAACAGTCCAGAAATTTTAGGTGGAAAGGTGAGATTCACAACACTGAAAATCTGTGAGTGTTCTCCAAATGTTCAGTGCACAACGTGGTCATCACATTCTTATTCTCTATCCATCATCACACACTCTAAAACAGCAATTCCCATTATTATATTAGAACTGCTTGGTAAAACAGCAGAACTAAACACCCAGTATGCCATGGGACCTCCAAATTCGAATGGAATATGGGTGTATTAGTTACTGTCTCATTGCTGTGGCCTAATACCTGGAAGGAATAGTAGAATTCATGGGAGGCAAAAGTATGCATCTGGGACTCCTCACATCTGTGCAGCCCAGATAGCACAGAGCAGAGAATGTAGGTGAATACGTGGCTTTTTACTTTGTCCATCATTGCGGAACCTCTGGTCATCGTATGAGGATGCTTACATTTAGCGTGGGTCTCCCCTAGTCAGTTAGACTTCTCTGGAAACACCCTCACAAATACAATCACAAGTGTGTCTCCTAAGTGACTTCAAATCCAATCAAGTTGACATAGATTATCCATCATACAAACTTTGTGTTGTTTTGTATAGGCATTTTGTAATAGGAACAAATAATTAACAAATTGCAGTATTCAAACAACATTAACAGATTGATTACATAGATGATGGCGTGCCGGTGATATAGCTCAGTGGTTAAAGTCCTCGTTATGCAAGTGTCATGGTTTGATCCACGTGCCCCCCACAAACAAATGAATGTGTTCTGGGTAATTGATCCTCATGATAGCAGTTTGGATTTAAGAAGCTTTGTTGTCTGGGGCAGGCTTTTGTGGGTTATCAGCCCGCTTCCCCTTGCCAGCTTGCTTAGTTTGTTCTAGATTGCCTGCATGGAGGCTGATGGAGCCATGAGGATTAACTGTGGGTTGCAATGGAGACCCAATAAGATGCCAGGACTATGGATGGGTTCCAAGGCGAGGTGCCAGCACCAGATGAAGTTTTCTGGGACTGTAAGTAGCCGAGCTGGAGGGGCAGAATTGAATCTCCAAGAGACTTGTTATTGGTTAGAATCATTAAACTTGGAGTCAGAAATTGATGGTGCCCTGCTTATTTTAAATCTTGTATTGGTTCAATCTGTTTTTGCTGTGCCTCATGTTTTGCAGCGTGAATGTTCTGTGCCATTACGGGTTTATTTTTGGTATTATAGCCCAACTGAAAGCTGTGGGGACTTAAGAGTTGAGCGGAACACACTGAATTTATATCATATATGATTATTAGTTTGAGGGTCAGGGCCAGACTGTCATGGTTTGATCCAAGTGTCCCCCACAAACAAATGAATGTGTTCTGGGTAATTGATCCTCACCTGATGGCAGTTTGGATTTTACAACCTCAATGGGGTTGTGTTGTTGGGGGCGGGCTTTTGGTGGTTATTAGCCAGCTTCTCCTTGCCAGTACTGGGAACACCTTCCTGCTTCTCTTTCCAGTGCTGTGGCAGAGGTGATGCCCACCCCACTGCTCATGCCATCGTTTTCCCTGCCAGGATGGAGTCTCCCCTCCAGTCCATAAACCAAATAAACCCATTCCTCCATAAGCAGTTTTTGCTTGGATTCTTTCTGCGCAGCAACTAGAAAGCTGACCGCAACATCAAGCAAGAATGAGCCCTTACCTCAAAAACAAACAAACAAACAAACAACAAAAAAAACAATAAAAAGAATGAAAACGCTTATGCTGGAAACATTAGTAATTTAACCTAGAAATCCTCAGGATTCACAACAGGGCCTTAGAAGCAGTGTTCTTTAAATTTAATTTCTTTATCCTGCTTAGAATTAGAACTCTAATTGAATATTAAGGAAAACCATAGTGGATCTTTTTTCCAATACACGGTATACTTGCTAGAGTCTGAGTTAGGGACCAACTTTTTATCTCATTAGATACAGTATTAAGGTGTTCAGGTCTGTTGAGTGTTTCTTTTCAGTACTATGAATAACACACATGCACAGTACCTTCTTTGGACACTAGATAGAAACAAGTCAACATGTTGTAGAAAAATTCAACTTATAACTGACAGTGGACTGTATCAACCCATCTTCCATACTTGTTTGCTTTGGGTCTTTTTTAATATACCTATTTCCTTATCTACAACCATGGATGTTCTTTCATTTTATTTAATCTTGACTTGATTTATTTGGGCCATTTTTCAATTATATAGACATTCTTTTGTACCCCACACAAAATCCTTTGAATTGTGTTTTATGTTGTCCTTTACCTCCCTTGGGTTGTCCTTTTTATTAATATGGACGAATTGTACAAGTCAATAGATATCATTGTAACATCTCCGTACATGCATATATATCACGAAATGATCCTATCCATCACACATTCTACCTTAACCTGTCCTCCTTTATCTTCCTCATCATTGTAGTATCCTTTGTAGCCAGCACCAGGAAGCAGAGGATGAAAAGGAAGTGGGGGTAGAGCTATGACATCTCAAAGCCCATCCCCAGTGATCCATTTCTTTCAGCAAGGCTCCCAAACAGTTCCACCTGCTAGGAGCCAAGTGTTTAAAACACAGCAGCATACAGGGGACATTACCAATTCAAACCATAACATTTATATAGCCCACAGTCCTTTCATCATCCATTTAAGGCTGATGGCAATACAAGAACCAATGGAAATGGTAAGGAGCCTGTCAGAACAGGGGAGGAGCTTGCTACCACAAACTAAATGTGCCTTGCTACCCAGTGGACTTGAGCACAAGCTGGCTCTGTGAAAACTGTAAAAATTAAGAATATGGTGATGGTCCATTGTCAATATATACAAATACCTCACATAAGACTTGAGTTTGCAGGCTTAACAAACAGGAGGCACTGAGTGCCTGTTATGTAGATATCTTTGTTCACAATGGAAATTTCTCAACAGGATGCTATGTGACTCTAGCAGCATGATTACTATGGGTATAACCAATTGCTTTCCAATTAGACGTAAGGCCCACTCCACATAAGGAAACTCACAATTCATACTTTAAGGCAGGACAAAACTGTGTCTGTAGAAATCATAGCACCCAATGGGGAGATCTCCACAATTTTTTAAAAAATATTTTATTTATTCATTTTCAAGGAGAGATACAGAGAGAGAGAGAGAGAGAGAGAGAGAGAGAGAGAGAGAGAGAGAGAGAGAGAGAGCGCGCACCAGGGCCACCACCTTGTGGGTCTGGCATATCTGGGTACTGAGGAATTGAACCCGGGGCCTTAAGCACTGGAGGCAAGTGACTTAACCGCTGAGCCATCTCTCCAGCCCCTCCACAATTGTTTTGATGAACGGCTGTGATGTTCCAATCAAATTGCCTTCTAAATATTTATGTCCAAAGATTACTGGTGCTCTAAATGTTGGTTGTGGGGAGAGACTTTTTTGCAGTTGGCAAAGATCTGAAACCAATACAGCTGATGAGAAGTGACTATAGTTGCTGGCTTAGTGGCCCAATGCTCAGCTGTAAATAGAAGTCATCACACACCTGTATCACCCTCTCCAAGGCTCAAGGAACATGTCAGAAGGGTGGACTCTTATGAGGAGCAAGGCTCTTAAGCTAAGGAAGGTTAAAAGGCTCAGAAGGCTCATACTGGGATAGTCTTTCTAGGGATACTGCTGCATATGAGCCACCCATGCTCCTTATCCCAATAACATCATTGCTTCACCAATATAGACTTGGGTATAAAAACTTCTTTGGTCAGTTAATGCTGCCATATCCTGAGGAACAGTCATAAAACAATCTATGAGGAAAATAACCAACAAACTACAAATAAAGATGTGCATGTTGGAACATATTTGCAATTCTTGTATGCAGGAGGACCAGGAGTTCAAGATCATCCTCAGCCAGTTACTGAGTCTAAGGCTAGCCTAGGATATACCAAACCCTAACTAAAACACATAGAGGTGCACATATGCAAACAAACACACACAAACACACACCACATACACAGTGAAATTAAATATGTAAATAAAAATATAAGCATATTCGATGAAAAACAGCAGCAAAACAGAATATTTAACTAAAAGATAGTAAAAAATAACTAAAACACTGGCAAACAAAGAATGAAAGAGTATCCCTACTAATCCCAAGGTGGTGTATAGCAATCTCCTCTAAATTGAAACATTTCCTCATGAGCCTTAGGAAGTAAAAAGCTATCAAGTTTTAAGAGGGTCCTGAAAGTTACAAAATTCACAAGACTCCTCCCCAAGGCTATAGACTCAGCCCAACAATAGTTGTGTAGTGACCGCCAGGTGAGTAGCTTTGGTGAGTAGTTATTAATGCTGGGGTGTGCTTTTGGGCAATACAGTTTTTTAAAAAATATGTTATTTAATTATTTGTAAGCAGAGAGACACATAGAGAGTATATAGGTGTGACAGGGCCTTCAGACACTGCAAATGAATTCCAGATGTCTGTGCCACTTTGTGCACCTGTATTTACATGGGTACTGGGGAAATGAACACAGGTTGTCAGGCAAGTGCCTTAGCCACAGAGCATCTCTCTAGCCCAGTGCAGATGTCTTTGAGTCATCCGAACTTTTGTAAATACCCATAGGCTTGTAAGTAACCCTAATTAGTTCACTGGTTCACTAAGTTGGACTTTGGTACAAAAACATGGGACTGTTGTCTGTTGTGTATCTGGGAGAAATAGATATTGTTTGATTCTCATAAAAGTTAGGAAAACACATGGGTATTAAATTTATCATTCAGGTACATTATGAAAAATTCCATGCTCATAAATTTAATAACTAGTATGAAATAAGTGAATTTCTGTAAAGTCTTCCAACCATCAGCACTCTTAGAGAAAAACAATACAGTTTCCATGAATAATGCCATATGTAATGAAAAAAACTGAAATAATGAGTGACTGTCCAAAATTGAAGGGCCAATACCACATAATTTATTTGTGCTAATTATACCTCATTTAATGAAAATGTGATATAAATTATCTAGTGTCTTCAGGGACATAAAAGCAGAGTTAGCAGTAATTTCTGTGGTCCTACACAGCCATGATTCCCAAACTAGATAAGGACAAAAAAACTAAAAACATCTTTTAGGAACAAAGATGGCAAAAGTCATCTCAAAACAGCGTATTCAACACATGAATGCACACATAGAATTATACACCATACCCATGTGAAAAGCATTATAAGTATATAAAGCTAGCAGAATTTTTAAACAACAATCAATGTGATCTTACCACCTCAACAGGCTAAAGAACATAAATCC
>PVHP010037085.1:0-17569 GCA_004024765.1 Zapus hudsonius
CTAAGGTCATTAGAACAGATGGAAAAATCTAACCCTAGGAGCTTGAGACGCAAGGAAATAATTAAGATCAGAGCTGAGATTAATAACTTGGAAACAAAGAAAATAATTAAAAAATAGACAAATCAAAGAGTTGGTTCTTTGAAAAAGTCAATAAGATTGACAAACCCCTGGCCAATTTAATCAAACTAAAAACAGAGAAGGCCCAAATTAACAAAATAAAAAAATGACAAGGGTGAAATCACAACAGATCCCAAAAAGATTGGAAGTATCATCAGGTCATATTTCCAAAACCTATAGTCCACAAAATTAGAGAACCTGGAAGAAATGGATAAATTCCTGGACACCTACCAACTACCAAAGCTCAGCCCAGAGCAGATAAAGATCCTAAACAATCCGGTAACAATCATAGAGATTGAGTCGGTAATCAAGAACCTCCCCAAATGGGAAAGCCCAGGTCCAGATGGTTTCTCAACCAAATTCTACCAAACCTTCATCATAGAACTGAAACCGCTCTTTTTAAAGCTTGTCAGGGGCATAGAAAAAGAGGGTAGGCTCCCAAACTCCTTCTATGAAGCTAGCATTGCCCTAATTCCCAAACCAGGCAAGGATGTAACAAGAAAAGAAAACTACAGACCCATATCCCTGATAAACTTGAATGCAAAAATTCTAAATAAAGTCCTAGCAAACCGAATACAAACCCACATCAAGATTATAATTCACCCTGTCCAAGTCAGCTTCATCCCAAGGATGCAGGGATGGTTCAATGTATGCAAGTCAATAAATATAATTCACCACATTAACAAACTCAATCTCAAAAACCACATGGTCATCTCAATTGATGCTGAGAAGGCTTTTGACAAAATTCAACACCACTTCATGTTCAAAACCCTGGAAAGAATAGGCATTGATGGCCTATACCTCAACATGATAAAGTCAATATACAGATCTCCTAAAGCACAAATCATCCTCAATGGGGAATGACTCAAGGAGTTCCCCATCAACTCAGGAACAAGACAGGGATGTCCACTCTCACCACTGCTCTTTAACATAGTGCTTGAAGTTCTAGCCCAAGCAATAAGACAAGAGAACAGCATAAAAGGGACACAAATCAGAAAGGAAGAAGTCAAACTATCCCTCTTTGCAGATGACATGATCTTAAACATATCAGATCCAAAGAACAGTATCAGCAAACTCCTGAAGGTGATCAATGCCTTCAGCAAAGTGGCAGGATACAAAATTAACACACAAAAATCAGTAGCCTTTCTATATACAGAAGACAAACATTTGGAAAAAGACATCAGAGAAACTGTCCCGTTCTCTATATCCTCAAATAAAATTAAATACCTGGGAATATCACTAACCAAGGTAGTGAAATACTTATATAAGGAAAATATTGAAACACTCAAGAGGGAAATAGAGGAGGATGTGACAAGATGGAAAGATATTCCATGCTCATGGATAGGGAGAATCAATATAGTAAAAATGGCAATACTGCCAAAAGCAATCTACAGATTCAACGCAATGCCAATAAAAATCCCAACCTCCTTCTTCACAGACATAGAAAAAATAATCTCAAAATTTATTTGGAAGGGCAAAAGACCTTGAATAGCTAAAACTATTCTGAGCAAAAAAATTACTCAGGAGGTATCACCATACCTGACTTTAAAACATACTACAAAGCCATAGTAACTAAAACAGCATGGTATTGGCAGAAAAACAGTCTGACCAGTGGAATAGAATTGAAGACCCAGCCTTTAATGCAAGTAACTTCAGCTACTTAGTCTTCGACAAGGGTGATAACAATGTATGCTAGGCCAAAGATAGCATCTTCAACAAATGGTGCTGGACAAATTGGATAAACACGGGTAAAAAATGCAAATAGACCCACTCCTTTCACCATGCACAAAGATCAACTCCAAATGGATCAGAGACCTCAATATTAACCTTACAACCCTAAATACCCTGGAAGAAAAAATAGGAGGAACCCTACATGAGATAGGAGTAGGGAACAACTTCCTGAGTAAATCTCTAGTAGCCCAGAAAGTGCAACAGTCACTTAACAAATGGGACCTGATCAGGCTCAAAAGCTTCTGTGCAGATAAAAACATCATCCTCAGAGTCAATAGACCCCCTTCAAACTGGGAGATGATTTTCACCAGCTACAACTCAGACAGAGGCCTAATTTCCAGAACCTACAGAGAACTCAAAAAAAAAATAATAATAACAAAAAAGCAAACTGCCCCCTCACAAAATGGGGCACTGATCTCAACAGAGAATTCACAGAGGAGGAAACACAAATGGCCTTTTCTCACCTGAGAAAGTGCTCAGCATCCTTAAGCATCAGGGAAATGCAAATCAAAACCACAATGAGGTACCACCCTACTCTGGTCAGAATGGCAATCATAAAGAAAACCAACAACAATCGTTGCTGGAGAGGATGCGGGGAAAAAGGAACCCTCATTCACTGCTGGTGGGATTGCAAACTTGTTCAACCACTGTGGAAAGCAGTGTGGAGACTCCTGGACAAAATGGACATAGAACTACCAATGGACCCAGCTATTCCTCTACTAGGCATCTGCCCACAAGATGTCACATCTCGACGCAGAAACATTTGTACAACTATATTTATAGCAGCTCAATTCATAATAACCAAGAATTGGAATCAACCCAAATGCCCATCCATGGAGGAATGGACAGAGAAACTATGGTATATTTACACGATGGAATTTTACTCAGCTGAAAGGAAAAATTATATATCGAAATTTAGGAAAAAATGGTCTGACTTCGAGCAGATATTACTAAGCGAACACTCAAAAGAACAGAGTCTCCCTCATATGTGGTCCTTAACCAGGATAACCGTAAACTCTATGCAGACTAGTAGAAAGAAGTGAGAGGTTGTGAATGAGGGGTAAGGGATGGGGAGGGGAATGGCTTAAGCATGAGGCTGAACCAAATTAGGTTCAAAAACATAAAATCCTCACGAGCATAATGTAACCTATTGAGCAAGTAGTGGGTGTCGACTGGCAAGAGGGGCCATGAGTAGTAGGGGAGAGAGTCTAAGCCTGTGAATAATTGATCAGTCTGACAACCCCTGGTCCCAGCCACCGGTTCCTTCCCTCACTGAGCTGTTGACCAAAGTGACCCATGAGGTTCCAAAAACAAGACAGAATTCTGTCAAAGCTCTTGAATGCCCACCCCAGGCCTGAGGCAAAACCCTGTTGCTGAAGAAACCACAGAATGCCATCGATCAGTATCGAGAGACCCGTCGAGGTCCAGGATGGTATCCAGCCTCCAGATGGCAGTTAGTGCAGTGCTGGAAGGCACTGCACAAGCTGCCAAGGGAAGCTGATCAATGACACTGGAGTAAACAGAGACCACTGGCATGAAACACAGACTGCGGCCATGAGTAGGCTGACCACATCTCCTACTGGGAAAGAACAGCGAACCAAGAAAGGAGCACTTGTGCAATGGAGGAGCCTTGACCTGGGGGAGACAATCAACAGCTTTTAAATTCGACCTAACATTCCACTTAGTGAGGGGGAGCCCTTGACTGGAACTGGGGATTCAGGGTGATAGGCACCGGATCCCATACTCTTGGGCTCCCAAGAAAAGATGCACTATGCGAGCGATTGACAAGGAGGCTACTAAAAATAGAATCTAGGTAATCCAGAATTGTGTCTATTTATTAACCTGCACTGATCTCACTCTCCAATGAAGATTGTGTTTGTATTTTTCAGGATGTAGCGAGAGAGCTGGGGCCGAACTAACCCTACAAACGGACCGTAGGCCGATAGCTGAGATCCTGGCAAGAGATGAGCCACCACAGTCATAGCATGGAGGATCCATATGGAACCCCGCAGAGAATGACAGGATGAACAAGGGACCCACAGCCACAGCCATTCAATCAACACAGGATAAGCCAGTGAGACAGAAACCAACGATTTTCAACACAAAGCCCCCTAAGCTCACAACATTAAAGCAGCCTTAATACTCACCCACCACGACTCAGGAAACTGAGCGGACGAGGAGGTGGAAAGATTGTGAGAGCTGTGGTGGGGGAGACTATCCAGAGGCATGACACCTCTCAGTAACAACACACTTAGGCCAGGAGGACCGGGCTGAGTACTAGGCTATCCATGGTCCCCTGCCACAAGGACTGATCCAGACGACCCACAAAGGAGGAGGATATCCAACTGATTGGGGATGGGGAGGGGGGCATTGGGGAATTGGGGATAACAACTCATTGTTTGCCCACTAAATAATGTAACTCATTATGGACAATAAAAAATAAATTAATAAAAAAAGAAAGCAAACCTCACTCTTGAGACAGCGCAAGGTTGAGTGCTGCAGGAAGGCAGGCTAGTGTGAGGCTGGCTTCACTCACAGATCAGTGCCACAGCCCAAGGGCAAAATCTCTTAAAACCAAACCAAAGCTGAAAGCCCCTAGACATTCTGGTTTAGAAAGGGGCTGGCACCTACTAACTTACAGACTAAGCGCAAGAGTCGCAGAGTAATGGGGCGCATGGGGTCAGAGTGATGGGGGACGAGGGGGCAGAGATGGTGTCACGAGGGGGCAGAGTGATGGGACAGGTGGATGTGTCCACAGGAAGGCATGAATCATAAGCCCTTCAATGTGGATAGAGAAAGCCTCGCCCAAATAAATTCCCCAAGGCCAAGGAAGCCCAGATCCCCCTCGATGATTCCATCATGTGACGTAAGATTGCCTGTCTTTAGGCTGTTGTTTCCTATGTGTGAGGTTGATTTTCAGGTAACTAGACGCCTTTACTTTGCAGTCCACCAATTGGTCTATTAACTTCCAAACCCCACCCACTTAAAAGTCGGAAAGCCTCTAACTGCAACAGTGACCTCAATTATAACTTTCTCCAAGCTGCATTTCACTGTTTCAAGAGAAAAAGCAATGCTTAGTTAAAATCTATGGGTGTCTCATCTCCTCTGAAGGGAATTCACGCAAGAAAGTCTAGTACGTGCCTGGCTTAAGAGGCCGGAGGGGCGAATCTCATGGAAGAATCCGGGGAAGTCCCTGGACACCCAAGAGTGTCCCCAGAGCCTCTTGAGTACAGCAAGCTGTACATCCTAGACTCCTTGAGACAGCTCGCTTTCCCCTCTTGGATACTATGTTCTGGATTTTGATTCAAAATCAGGACCCTCACAAAGCTTTCCCTTCCCGAATGCTAAATAACAAATCATTCCCAAAGTAGACCCATAAGAACCGTTGCTGAGTCATCTTCCTGTTGGGAATGGAGGGAATTCGTGGAAATTTAAGCTATGTGTTGTATATATGATTTTTTCATATCTCCTAATACAATAAGTTTTATGAGGGCAAGAAATACACCTGGTCTCCCCACTGCATTCCCTCGCTGCCTAGAGCAGAACCTCAAGTGAGTCAAAAAAAACTAATGAAGAAATAAACAAAACTATTATGTGTCTTCTTTCCCCTAAATAATCATCTTAACATGGAGCGCCTGATGGTGGCAAACTGTACAGTGAACGGTTTCTACCAAGAGCCAGAAATACGCTTGAAAAATTTGGGCATTATTCCTTAGTTCCTAGTGATACAAATCACAAATGTCATATTTATTCTGGTCTTATATCTTAAACCACCAAAATTTAATAAATGGATGTAATTATTAAAACAGACCTTTGGGAAGGCAGACATGGCGCCCCCCTCTTTCTTAGCAGGAAATTGTGCCTCACTCTACAGCCATTTTGGATAGTCGGTCATAGGATCAGAATTTCCCCAGCCAAAAATGTAGAAACCCTCGAGGAACCACCTAACCCTTGCTCTTTCTATAAGTCAAGCACCTAACATAAATGCAATTGCTTTGTCCTAAATTAGAGACAGAGAACCATTCACCTACTCCTGTTCTCTCTCTCTCACTCTCTCTCACTCTCTCTCTCTCTCTCTCTCTCTCTCTCTCTCTCTCTCTCTCTCTCTCTCACTCCACCTTTCATGGAGGAGAGTAATGGCTATGGATGGCTGTGAAGTAGGAAAGCATGAGGTCTGCAAAGGGAGCACCTCCCTCCTCATCCTTCTTTCTGGGGGTGAGCCTGACCATGACAGCATTTCCTCTTCTGCTCATGGAGCCTCCCTGGCTCCGTGGGGCCTGGCGCACCAAAGTGGGAATCCCAGAGATCAGCTTGTCTGTCACCAGGACAGCCTTCCACTCCGAGACCCTTCTTTTGCCTACATCTGTAGTTTTACTATCTCTCAATGTGTTCAGAAACTAGGTCAGCTAAGAGATTGTTTTTTATAGACAGTAACATATTTGAACCCTATTACCATTCAATTAATTGGGCATATTTCTTTCCTTAGTTTTTAAAATTCTTTGCGTGGTTTTGATCGTAATTCCCTTCCATTCTTTTCTTGAGTTCCCCTCTTCCATTTCCTTCAACTGAATCCCTTCTTTCCACATAGCCCCCCCCTTTTTTATTGTTGGCATTTTCAAATAAAATTTGTTTTTGCTGATTCCTATCACAGCTCCTACCCCTTTTTCCTCCCTGCCACTTCCCCTCCCACAAGGAAATAGTCTTGTGCAGGCTTTTATCAGACCTCAACTACCATTTGTTCCCAAAGAAAGTCTTGCTGCAGCTTCTCTGATGGCCTTCTTAGAAGGCAACTGCAGAGAACAAATTAGTCAGGGCGTTACTTTTCCAGTTGCTGTGATAAAATACCCCGACCTTAAGAAGCTACTTAAGGGAGAAAGGACCCATTTAGCCTGACCGTTCAAGGGTCAAGTCCACTGTGGCAGGAGCTCGAGGCAGCCAATCACATTGTATCCACGGTCAGGAAGCAAAGAGGAATGAACGCTTATATCAGTCAAATTTCTCCTTTTTAATGCTGTCTAGGAACCCAGCCCATGAAATGGCTCCATCCATAATTAGGACATGGACTCCTATCTCAACTAACCTCATCCAGAAAATTCTTCCCAGACAGGCCCAGAGATTTGTTTCCATCCATTCATCAGTTCTAAATCCTGCCATGATGACAAGTGAGATAAGACAAGACGGTCATCCTTCTCCCAATGCTGTGAGCAAATGAGAAGCAGCTGAGGGGAGGAAGGGTTTCTTGTCCAGGAGTTATGGAGGCGAAGGGGACAGAGGCAGGTGGCCCGGGGTCACTCTGCAGAGACAGTGACTAAGTAGGGATGAGCTACAAAACTGCAGATGACCCGCTTCCTCCAAAAAGGCTCCATCTAGTGAGGGCTCCACGACTTTCCCAAACAACATCGCTAGCTGGAAACCCAGCATTCAAACCCATGAGCCTCTAAGTGGGAATGGAGAATTCATATTCAAACCACTAGGGGATAAGGGAATTCTCTCATATCTAAACATCTCTTTAAAAACATCTTTTATTGTGGGGAAAATGACCCAGAGGCATGGCACCCCTCAGTAACAACACACTTGGGCCAGGAAGACCGGGATGAGTACTAAGATATCCAGGATCCCTTGCCACAAGGACTAATCCAGACAGCCCACGGAGGAGGATATACAACTGATCGGGGATGGGGAGGGGGGGAATTGGGGAAGTCGGGATAACAACGCATGGTTTGCCCACTAAATAATGTAACTCATTATGGACAATAAATTTATATTTAAAAAAATAAATAAATAATAAAATATATATCTTTTATCGGCATATAGTGATTGTAATGAGTTTTATAAAATTTCCATATGCATATGATGTACTATGTTCATATTAACCCCCTCCGTCCCACTCGCTACCCATTTCCTGGTCCTCTTTCTCTTACCAAAGAGTTCTCCTTCTCTGTCACATTAAATTCCTCATTCTTAAATGCAACATAATGCCTTCTTTCTCCTTGTGCTATGAAAAAGAACTACAGTTATGTGTATACATGTATGTAAATCTGTATATTCACACAAGTATTAGACACAAACGACCTCAAAGACAACGTTCTCTGTTTCTACGATACAGATTGAGAATTCCTAACCCAAAAACCTAAGACTCTAAATTCTCCAAAACCTAAACATTTCTGAGTTATGACAAGATGCCATAATTAGAAAATTCTATAGCTAAGCCTCTTGTGACAGTTGCATTCAAACTGCTGGTGCATAAAAGTGTCTTTCGGCTATGATAGGAGTGAGACATACAGTGTATACGGAATATGAGTGAATTTCATCTTGGTTTTGGATTTCATCCATATGATATCCCACTGTGTATGTGGGCATATTCCAAAATGTGAAAAAATTCTGAAGTGTGAAACAATTATAGTCCCGAACATTTCAAATAAGGCAGGTTCAACCTACATTTAAAGTTCTTTGACTTTCTGTGTCGAGTGTCAACCGCTGTGGACTTTCCTATTGGTTTCCAGCTTTTAATCATTTCTGTGGCTTTGGGCTACTTTATACAGGTTGATGTTTTAGCTTTGATACTGCAAATACGATCAGCACTCTGTGGCGGCTTGAATATAAACTGATTTCCCCAGGCTCAAGTATTTGAAAACTTAATCCGCAGGTGGTGGCACTGTTTCAGAAGACCGTGTGACCTTTAGGAGGTAGAGCCTTGCTGGAGGAAGTGTGGCAGGACTTGGGTTGTTACAGTGTGGCCCTCCTTGCTGTTCTCTGTCTACTTCCTCCCTGCTAATGTGACAATGTGATGCCAGCTTCCTCCCCTGCCATGCTTTCCCTGCCATGATGGGTTCCATCTTCTAGAACTGTGAGCTAAAATAAACCCTTTTCCTTCCATAAAGTATTTTGTCCCAGCAATAAGAAAGTAACTGAAATCCGGGCGTGGTGGCGCACACCTTTAATCCCAGCACTCAGGAGGAAGAGGTAGGAGGATCACCATGAGTTCAAGGCCACCCTGAGACTCCATAGTGAATTCCAGGTCAGCCTGGGCTAGAGTGAGACCCTACCTCAAAAAAACAAAAAAGAAAAAAAAGAAAGTAACTGATAAACTGTCAGTACCCAAGATATTTAAAGGAAAAAAGAAAACACATTCCTTCAAACTATAACCTAATTGGCCAGGTCTCTGATAAGACCAATGTGTCTTCTCTTCATCCTTTACTTATCTAAACCAAACAGAATACTCATCTTGACCTTCTGATGTCACTATCTCTGCTCACTATGTGCTGACATGCACAAATCAAGTTAGACAATGTCAAATTTTCTTCAGGTATGAGATCAAGCCGGCCCTGCTAACATTTCCTCAGGAATTGCACTCTCCTTCCAATCAGAGAAAAGTTGCATGTACCCAGTCCAAATTCCCCACAGTGCAACTCTCACTACTAAATATTATAGAAGTCATACCAACATATCATCTTCCAAGAAGACCATTTTGAAGCCTCAGATCTGAAATGCTCGGGCTCTACTCCGTGTCCCCTTAGTTATATACTTGGACTTTCTATGACCACTCTTATCTATAAAGATGGAAGCATTAACTTCATAGGGTTGCTATAAAAGTGAAATGAGAATAAATTCAAAGTGCTTAGAAGAGCAGCTGGTACTCAGTAAATGCTGGGCAAATGTTAGTGAGAGCACGCACACGGGCAGCTGAGTTCAAGCCACAGCAACACAGAGAGAGGGAAGGGAGAGGGAGAGGCAGCAGTTAACATAACCATGCTGTGCTCTCTGGAGAGTTCATCATTATCTCTGTTTAAATAACCATCTACTAACCACATCCTCTGGCTTCATAAATAAGAAACAGAAACTCCCAGACACAGTAACTTAGGTTGGGCATGTATGAGCCTCTCCACTGTGTTCTCCAAATCCACCCCATGTTGCAGTCAGCTTTCTAGTTGCTGCGCAGAAAGAACCCGAGCAAAAGCGGCTTGTGGAGGAATGGGTTTATTAGGCTTACTGACTCGGGAGGAGACTCCATCCTGGCAGGGAAGATGATGGCATGAGCATATGGGTGGACATCACCTCCACCACAGCCCACAGCACTGCAAACAATGGCAGGAAGGTGTGCAAAACACTGGTAAGGGGAAGCTGGCTTATAACCCCCATAAGCCCTCCCCCAACAACAGAGCTCTAGTGAGGGTCTTATTCCTAACTACTATCAGCTGAGGATTGAGCATTCAGACACATTCATTTGTTTGTGGGAGACACCTGGATCAAACCATGACACCTCATAACCTACTGAAGCATTCGGTCTCACCTGCTCACCTGGCCTAGCTGACCCACGACTGCCTCCATAGCCCAACTCTGCTGCCCCACCCGTGTGAAGGACCAACTAGATGTGACGGTTTATGTTGACTGTCAAGTTGACAGGACCTAGAAACTGGCCTCCAGGCATGCCCATAAAAGATTACCTGGTCATACTGGGAGGTATTATCTTGATTAGGTTAACCGAGTGGGGATGACCCACCTGACCAGTGGGCAGCATCCTTCCACAGGCTGGGGATGCTAGACATGGATGAAAAGGGGAAACAGCTGAATATAAGCATTTATCTCTCTCTCTGCTTCCTCACTGTGGACTGGATGTGAGCAGCTGCCTCAACCTCCTCCCTGCATGCCTGCCTCCCTGAGAGACATAATCCCTTCCTTCCTTCCTTCCTTCCTTCCTTCCTTCCTTCCTTCCTTCCTTCCTTCCTTCCTTCCTTCCTTCCTTCCTTCCTTCCAAGTTGCTTCTTGTCAGGTATGTGGTCACAGCAACATGAAAGGTATCCAAGACAGTAGGCAAACCCAGCAGGAGCCTCCAAGGCTGATAACAAACCCCATCTTTTACAAGAAACTTTCCAGGCAACTAGCATTTTCGAGATCAGCTAACGAAGCCATTCCAACAACAACATTCCCCAATCCTGAGCCCAGGGTAAGGGAACAACTCTGGGCAGAAATGACATGATCCAGCTGCTCCAGGAAAGATTGGAGCAGGGTGAGGAGGGGACCTTAAAGAGGACAAGAAATGCCAAAGGGCTGAGCAAGGCCGTAAACACTTGTGAGGAAGGAAACACATCTTGTCTCAAGCAATTAAAAATTAATTGTGGTGCATGCAGAAATTCTAAAGAGAGCCAAAGCCCTTTTGGACCCCTCACTTCATCCCTAGGCTTTTATCTCGACAAAGCAGAGTTATTCTTTCGGTGGCTTTTCTTTGAGTTGCACATGTCCTTTTGTAGTTCAAGAACATTTTTATAATGATATTTGAAGGAAGAAAAGGCAGTGGGGGGTGTTCATTATTAAGAAAGAATAAATAGTTGTGAACTTAGAAATTCTTCTCATTTTTTAAAATCTGGCTTTTTAATAAATATTTGTTGCAGTTGCACAATGTTTATGTTCACAAAGCACATTTGGGGGAGAACAGCACATTCTTTAGTATTCTGGAACATTAAGTCAGGTAGGAGAAGATGATCTTTCAAGAAAAGAAAATGTGTGCTCTGAAAAAAAAAAGCATTCTGTTGACTACATCTTCAAATGACCAAATAATCACTGATAAAACTGTTATCTTTCTTTTTTAAAATTGCCAAAATTTTAACATTCCTACCTTAGTTTTTGACAAGGTTTTTCTATCAGCCTATGGGTCATCTCTAGAGATTTTAAATTCAAAAACTCTGCTCGTGGACCGCATACAATCAATCTTCCTCACGGCTGTAATTTTCTGAGAGATGGTACTTTTAAAGGTGACAATTGAGCCTAGCATTTAAAAACCATGAAAATTAGGACTTGCGCCCAGGGAAAACAAGTTCAAGAATCATGAGAGCGTTCTGAAAGGTTTGCATTGAAACTCTCCTCCTGGTGATTATCTTTTCTAAATCTACAATAGTTTGGCTCACAGACTGACAAAAGGATGAGGGGCAGGGGGCCTGCTGCATGGCTGAGGGAGCTGTCATCAAATCAGTGATAAAGCATGGGGAGAGGCACTGAAGAAGGGCACCCTGGGCTAAAATCGGAGAGCCAGGGGGGGCTGCATTCCTTCCTTCCAGAAAGGCTAGCAGAGCATCTGCTCCCTTGCCTGTCTCAGCCGGGAGAGGTCACCTGAGTCCCTGTCTTCATCTTCCAAGCCAGCAAGAGCAGACCTGGTCCTCCCCTTACTGCTAGAGCTTTCCTCCTCTCCCATTTAGATTATCCAGGATAACCCATTTCAAAGTCACTTGATTAGCAAACTAATAATTTAACACCCCACCTTTGCCATTGCAGATTCCAAGGATTTGGACCCAGGAATATATTTGGGGGGAGGGGCACTAATCCACCTACCACAACCACCATTTCCCACCCAGGGTGCCTGAAAGCACTCACAGTTGCTGCATTGTTATAGGAGGGAGACTCCCCAGCACCCAATCCTGCATTACTCTTTAACTGTCTTTCTATTTCCTTCAAGGTCAGCTCTCCCATCCTTTACTACTAAGTCAGAGTAAAATGTCTCAGCCCAAGAAAATCACAGCACCATGTCCCTTGACTATAGTGAATTGTTCAAGGTTAAGCTTGGGACTCAAGTAGCCAATAAAAATCCTATCAGGAAAATTTATTGGTGATACCAAAACAAAAAAACAAACAAATAGCAAATAATAATAATAATAATAATAATAACAGTGTTTCCTCCAGTGAAGTGAAAAGAATGATAGCCTAGAAACGAAAGCCAACATAGAGGGAAAAGAGGAAAGAGACAGGGAAAAGGAAGAGGCAAGAAAGAGAGGGATCCGCTGATGAAGAAGGGTTGGAGAGAGAGATTCCTGACATTATTTGAACTCTACCTTCAGCAATATTTGACTATGAGTATCTTATCAATTTTTGTTTTTCTAACCTGTGAGAACTAGGTTCTTATCATGCATATCTAAAAAGGCTGTAACCATTACAGGAATTTTCAATGAAATTCAAAGAAGGGAATTAGAAATGAGTAAACTGGGGAAAATGAAAGAATTTTGCTAGGTACAGGATTAGCATTCTTAGCCAAAAAGTTACAAGTCAGATACGATTTGAACCCTAAAACTTACTGAGCACTATGAACGTGAACTTAAAAATGTCAAATTTTGCAGACTTTCAGATTTGGGATGAGAGACATCCAATGGCTTAAGTCTTTGTAAGTAGCCCAAAATCCAAAAATTCAACTCTGAAATTCTTCTGATACAAGCATTTCAGACACAAATAAGTCCACACACACACACACAAGTAGTTGGAGTGTGATCCATTCCTTGCTCAACCACTCTCTCTGTTATATTTTAAGGAGTTAAGCAACAGTGCAGTGTGATGGTAAGAGCCAGAAGACAGCACTTGAAAGACGCAGCTCTCCAAGAACTGGCACATGGTAAGCCCAATGTTGGCTATCCCACAGTTGACCAGGCCACGGTGGGCAAGCAGACCTATCTAAAATGTAGTAAACAGAATAAAATATCTCTTTTATGTAAATGTCAGGGGGTCATCTTGGCATAAAAGAGCTGTGGAATTTGGAACATTAGATTTCTGCATACTAATAAGATCCTTTTTTCAAGTATGTGAAGCACCAGTCCAAGACATCAGATCAGGAACCACCATTATCGTAGCTTTGCTCACCATGGGTTACCCACGTTGGGAAACCTCAGATAATGATCACATCTCTGGAAAGTAAGATGACGCCACAGTCTACCAATGTTCCACAAGAGAAAGTGAGACTCTGAGAGGCATAAGGTCCCTAGCTAGAAAGTGGTAGAGTCAGGAATTTAAACCCTACCGTGGTCCACACTGCCTGTGCCCTGATGCTTGAGAATGAAATGCTAGAATAAGAAGAACTCCTCTACTGGATAGACAGGTGAGTTCTGGACAAAGGAATAGGCTTTTCCTGTTAAAAAGAGCTTTCTACTTGTGAAGAGAGAATGCCAGCTCACGTCACTCAGTATTTCAGCACTGGTTTTATTTTTACCTGTGTGTATTTAAACTCTGTCTACTAAATAGGAAGTGACACTGCAAGCAATGTGAGTGAATATTTAATGCCACAGGGTCTGAGAACTCACAAATTTAATTCTACTTGACTTTCTACAAGTTTTCCCCAAACTATTTTTGTTTAATCAGTCGCATCTATAACGAATCTATTGTTTCACACTACTCTCAATCTGTCCTGAAACTCATAAAGTACCATCTTGATAACTCTGTGATAGTCATTGTTAGAAACAAGTGACAAGGGGCTGGAGAGATGGCTCAGCGGTTAAGGCACTTGCCTCCAGTGTCTAAGGCCCCAGGTTCAATTCCCCAGGACTCACATAAGCCAGACCCACAAGGTGGTGGCCCTGGCCCTGGCTCGCGCTCGCGCTCTCTCTCTCTCTCTCTCTCTCTCTCTCTCTCTCTGCATCTCTGCTTGAAAATGAATAAATAAAATATTCTAAAAAAAGAAACAGTGACAAGGTTCCACAAAATCTCTCCTTGGGATTTAAAGTTTCTTGGAAAATTAAGATGGTTGGGTTAGTTATGACCAGACATTCTCCTGAGCATTGCTGACAGACTATATCACACAGAAGTGCTATTCTATGAAGCAGATGGATCTTCTCACAGTACCAACAAAATTATAAAATCATTTGTTTAATAACTATTCATATGTATGGGCTACTAGAAATAATAAACATGATGGAGTTATTGTATCTTTCATAGACCCTAGAAGTATTTTAACATGTATATTGAAATATCAAAAACCAAAGCCAAATTAGCTTTTAAGTTATTTATTTTAAAGCAGCACTTTCCACATTGTTAGAAGGAATTTAGTTCCTATGTATTTTTTTCAAAAGCCATTTGTCCAAATGTATCTGGTGTGTTTGCTCAGGAACTAACCTTTGGGGCTCGCTCCTTTAAGGGAGCATTTGAAATGCAGGTGATGACTTACGTATACTATTTTCAATAGAAAAAGAATGTAACATAATGGATTTGGCCACTGAGGAAGAGAAACAGTAGTAGAGGGAAGGGTAAACATGCCCCAGTTCCACAGCAGGCTGGGGAGAGGGGACAGCTTCATTCAACAGTTTGACGATGATATTTTTCCCCTCAAATGATACTTAGGGAATCTCAAAGATGATGATTGTGTGAAACAAAAGTCTCGGAATTCTTTTCCAGGTTTTCCAAATTTCTACAAAGCTGTGATTATTTCCTAAGCCACATGTGTTGGAGCGCAGGCCTCCTAACCCAAGTAAGCAGCCAGTTGGCCACAAGCACCCTGAGCACTGAGACAGACAAGAAGGAGCTTCCTGATGGGCCACAGAAATATGCTAATGAACTCAAAACAGGTGCACAAATGCATCCCAGTGTGCTCAGGTGTGTGGGTGTGTGCAGGTACATAGTTCCTCACTCCATGACAAGCAGGCCGCAAAACTAAATTCAAGGTTCAAAATCTTCTTGCCCATTTTTCTCTAGAATGAGTCATATTTCCCACGAATGCATTATTGCACAGGATACCAGAGAAGTCATGTCCTCTGTGGAAAACTACGTAGGTGACATATGTGCCCTAAATGCTCCTGCTACGTTGTGTGTGGTTCAAAGAGAACGTTTTATAAATAATAACAAGAACAAAAATCTGTAAGAGGAATATGATGCCAGGAAGGTGGCAGGAGAGGGGCACATAGGTGCTGGAATGTTCTGCTTACTCGTCCAGACACTGGTTACCCAGGACTCTTCACCTGCCATCCTCCAAACATACTAAGTTTTAACTTCTCTTAAAGTTGGCTTCCTAACAATTTGTAGGGAATTATGCTTATCTCTTCCTTGACACTAAATTATTCAGAGCTATGAAATTTCCCTACCGGATCTGTAGTCCACAAATATAAAAAGTAAATAAGCAAATAAAACAAATCTACACATCTTATTATTTTTCCAGAGCAGCACCTCTGGGCAGTTGCATAAAACCTCTTTTAGATCAGCTTTGGAAAAAATAATTCTATGTTCAGTAGTGAATTATACCAAACCCCAGAATAGTAGTTCCTTTTGTAATGTAGACAGGAGAGCAGAATTCATTACTGTGGGTATGAGTTTCTTAAATAAGACACTTTTAAACCCCTCTGCAGAGTTACACAATTAACTATAAATGATGAGTGTACTTTGCTATTATAAGACTCGAGATGAAAAATTTTATGCCACTTTTTTCTTCTCTTCATTAAACTTGAGCATGGTAAATAAAACAACAATGAAGAGAAACCCCATAAACCAGGACTGTGGGGACAAGTAAAGCTCCAGAAATACAACCCCGAAATACCACGTGCTGCTCTCCCAGAGTGCTGGCTCATCACCTAGCTCAGTACTCCTGTAAGAAGAGCTATCCTTATGTTAGCAAAAGGTTTGGAACGAATTCCAACAGGAGAGGATCCTGATTCTACTGGAAAAAAAACCATCAAGCAAAAGGTTTTATTTGGTGAAGATCCCTTTGGTGGAATAGGTCATCTCAAACATCTCAAATTATATATTGAAGAGTTGGAGCACTGAATGAAACATTTGTAATTAAAAATAAGACCATTTTCTTTTTCTCTACTTACTTGGAGACTAGGGTCTTTTTTATCCTCTTTTAAAAAGATCAATAAATCTCTGAGTGCAACCCATCACAAACGACTAATGTCTTGAGTGTATTCTCTGGCAGGGGCATGGGTCTCCCTTTGCCTGGCTCTTGTCTAGGCTTGGGGAAGAGCTCCAACAGCACTCTGCCCTGAATAAGAGGTTTTGACAATGATGTGTGGTGTGAGTGTGTGGTGCACAAGGGATGTGTGCTCAGGAGAAGCTTCCGTGGTGAACTAGGCTAGCAGCGTGCGGTATGAGAGGAACTCCCTCAAAAGGTTGGGCAGTGTCCATACAGTGTTCAGTAGAGTGGGTGTGGGTGTAGTCAATGCATTGCCAACCTATAATATTTTCAACTTCCAGAGAGTTCATGCAGCATGTCCCATATTACGTCAAGAAGGATTTGTGCACCCCTCTGGGTCCGGGTAACAAGTATGGACCTCCATGTCCGCTGTTGCATACCAGGGTTTCTCAGAAGTCATTTCCCTCACCTCTAGCATCAGACATACCAGCATCCCCACCCCATCCAGTGGTTGTGAGAGCCCCAGGAGAAATGCACGTAGAGTGATCAGCATGACCCCTGGCATCTAGTGACTGGGTCAGTGACCCTGAATGGTCATGCAGCTGCAGTGATTACCTTTGTCCTAAGAATGACTCTACAGCCTTCCGTAGTAGCAGACGTCTTTAACCTCAGCACTTGGGAGGCAGAGGCAGGAGGATCGGGAGTTCAAGGTCATCGTCTGCTACATAAGACCCTGTCTCAAAAGTAGACTTTCCATATCACTTGAAAAATACAGAATTTAAAAGTGACTAAGTCTCTGCAACATTAAAACTTATCTTTGAAAGTAACTCAAGCACGAGGATGTGTATTAACAGACTTGACGTATATAGCCTGGCTTCTGGCCAGATGACTTGCACCTGTGGATTCAAGGCAAATACACTCTTTGAAGAACTTCAGGGGGCTAGAGAGGTGGGTCAGTGGATAAGGCCTTCTCAATGGAAGTGTGAGTACAAGTTAGGATCCTCAGGACCCAGGGAAAGCTGGGCCCAGTCTTTGGTGTCTGTCATTCAGCAGCCTAGGAGAAGGAAGGTGGGGACAGGAGCTCCTGCAGGCCAGCTAGAGGTGAGCAGTGATAACTTCTGCCTCACACAGCTG
>PVHP010037086.1:0-17629 GCA_004024765.1 Zapus hudsonius
CACTCAAATGGAACATCTGATAATTCAAATTCCAGAGCTCTGTTGAAAACACTGAACTTTGGATTTTATAAATAAAATAAGAAGTCCTATTATTCTCCTTTTTTTCCTCCTAGACTTTTTCTATAGTCTATGGAAAAGGACTGCAGACAAAGCCAGACGGGAGCTGTTCATACTGTGCAACGGCTGTGATAATTAATGACCTGGACTCTTATCTCACCCAGCTCACATGGAAGGGAAGTCATATTAATAGCCATATTAACAAATTCTAAATGAAAATTTGACTAGATTATAAATTTTATAGAGAAACAAAGGACAATATATAATGAGAAGACAGAACTTTTTGAGGAGCTGTATATTTCCTTTAAAAATATTAAGAAAAAGTAAGCCAAACTTAAATATACAAACAAAAAGGTAGTTAAATATATTTATACACACTAGTCACTTAATGAAATGATTTGGATATATGTTTTATGAAAAGTCAATTTTAAAAATAGAATCTGTAGTTTCTTCAAGTGTTTTAAAATATACACTTGAATAAAAATGTAGATGGACATCAATGTCCACATCTATCATCTATCTATTTGGACTGCAGGGAAGGAAGATGTGGTGTGACTATTCTATACACAGGTTTACATTTTGGTGCTGCATGTTTTTATTTACTTTTTGTTATTTCCCTAATGGTTCATGCCTGAACTCCTAGCACTTGGAAGACTAGGCTGTTAGAATTTAGGGCTAGGACTTTATTATAACAGGACTCATACAGAGAGAGAGAGAGAGAGAGAGAGAGAGAGAGAGAGAGAGAGAGAGAGAGGGCATATGTGTCAGTTTAACTATGCAGACTAACTACTTCAACTGCCTATGCATATTATGCATACATGAATATATACATGTATATATGTGTATGTGTGTATATATTTTTGTGGTGCTGATCCTGGAGGCTCCTGAATTTTAGGCAAGACATCTACAAGTTCTTCATCCAATAAATATTAACTATTTATTATTATCAACTCTATTTTCTTTTGGTGGGGAAGAGGGTTGTGTCAGGGTTTCACTGCAGTCCAGGCTTATCTAGAAGTCACTCTGTAGTCCAGAATGGCCTCAAACTCATGGTCTCTTCCTATACCCTCCTGATTATGGGATTAAAGGAGTAGTCCACCTTACCCAAAATCTCTAGTATTTTGACAATGAAAACAGTCCTTATAATTTGAAACATGCAGCAAGCCTGACTTGGCTCTTCATAGGGGTCTGCATAGTACCCAGATGCTGCAGAGAGTAACATATCCTCACATAATATCAGTTTCCTTTCTGCAAGGATCTATTGCTATTATGTTATCTGACTAATCAGTATAAATACTCTAAAAAGCAAAACTTCTTTCATTTGTTTGTCAGTCACCTACTCTCAACTATTTTCCCTCATCTATGGCAATTGCCAAGAACGTTTCTTCTTATAGGACTATCCATTAGCAAATTCCAAAGTCTAGCATTCTGGTCAGTGTGTGTGTGTGTGTGTGTGTGTGTGTGTGTGTGTGTGTGTGTGTGTGTGTTATGTGCATATGTGCATGTCTATGTGTATGCATACAGAGGCCAGAGACAGATATTGGGCATTGTCCTCTATTGCTCTTCCACCTTGTTTCCTTGAGACAGAGTCTTTTACTAATCTTGGAGCTCATGCCATTTTTTTCAGCTAGATTGGCTGACCAGAGTTCCAGTGATTCTCCTGTCCCTACTTCTTCAATGCTGGTGTTGCAGGATTGCATTACCATGCCTGTCTTTTTACAGGAGTGTTAGGGATTGAATTTAGATCCTCATGTTTGTTCAGCAAGTGCCCTTGCCCATTGAACCATCTCCTAGTCCTTAGCATTGTGGGTTCTTTTTGCTTTATTGAAGCAATTTCTTACTCTAGCCCAGGCTGACCTGGAACTCAATCTGTAGCCCAGACTTTAATCTCACAGTGGTCTCCCACTTCAGATTGAGATTAAAGGCATGTGCAACCATGCATGGCTTGAATTCGGATTTTTAATGGTCACAGTTTCCATGAAGAATACCTGATTTTCTATAAAACGTCTAGTGGACATTAATTTTAGACATACTGAGTCAGTAATTAGTCCATCCACCTTCTAATCCTCTGCTTCACAGCATACTACAGTGTCATAAAAGATGCATAGTCTTATTCTTACTTTGAACATATTGACTAGGAAGACACACACTTGTGATCCCTATACTCAGACAGCTGAGGCAGGGAGATTTGTGTTTTCCAGGCCAGACTGGGATGCCTGGGGAGACCCTGTCTATAATGAGGAGACAGAATAAAATCAAGTGATAATATGATACATCAGTGATGGTGTCAGGTATAACCTTAATTCAGGTTCAAGTAATTCTGTCCAAAGAACTAGTCTATATTGCTGCTGTCTGTCTTCAGCCATTGGCTCAACAGTTTTGGGGGTAATTTCTCCTTAGTGTGAATACTATGAGCAAAGCATAGTGGGGCTAGCTAAAATGGACTCCAGTTTTCTCTCAACTTGATGCCTGCTGGATATTCCATTATGGCCCTAGGTGGTTTATAACTAGTCAGTTTTCTCAGAGTGTCTACGGACAAGTGTCTACTGACAAGGCTATGATTTGCAGAGCACCAGCCCAGTGGCTGTGCACAGCTCCTGGTGTCACAGTTCTCAGCTTTGTCAGTTGACAGCTTGCTTATTGCCAAGACCAGGTTTTCACTGGCAGTCTTGTCAGATCACATAGTTACTACCATTAACTGATGTTTCTGGGGTTACTATTACAGGAAATTCCATGGATTTTTGAATTGGAAAATGTGTTTTTACATATACACATAAGCATATAGACAAAAGATGCAAGAATAACTATTACATTTTACCAGAAATATGCATTCTAAATCCATAACATTTTTTAAAATATGGTCATATTCAGGAATTCTGAGAGAATAACTGAAAAGTCCTGATGTAAGCAGAAAGTGGTTCTAAATCAAATGTGATTTGTAGTTGTTAATAGAAAACAATTATGTACAGGAAAAGAGTTGTGCTGAGGAAGCAGTTTGTCTGTTTTGGCTCAAGGTATTTCATTTGATGGAGCTATTTTCAGTATGACACTGCTTACCATGGTAACTTAGATGAGCCAGACACAGGGCTCCCTCTGTCTGTATGATGTCCATGCCTCACCTTATCTCCTAACCACTGACAACCTTATCTTTGCCATGGAAGGTAATTACTTGTCAGAGAGGCTCACTTAGTTTCTGGTCACCCTGGATTTTTCAGAGGAGATTGTGGCTATGGTGATCTAATGAAATATTGGTGAAGGATTTTGGATGTTAATATTTAATTACCTCTGCATTCACTTTGTTGAATGGAAGCTAAGTGTAAATCATCTAGGGAACTCACAAAATATACATGGTGCCTGTGATGGTTAAGCTCGTCAATTTTATGAGTTTGAGAATCACAATGGAAATAAATCTCAGGGCCCTTCTATGAATGAGCTTCTAAATTTGGGTCATTGATGTGGGAAGACCTACCATAAATTTGGGCAGCACTATTCTATGAGCTAAGAATCCTGAAAAATGACAAGAGAAAGTGAATTCATCACTTTCTGCTTTGTGACTATGATTGCAACCAGCTTTTTCATGTTTCAACCACCAGGACTTCTTTGCCATGCTAGACTGCATCCTACCAAAATGTAAGCAAAAAAAAAAAATACTTAAGAAGCTTTCATTAGGCATTTTGTCACAGTAATAAGAAAAGTAACTAATATAGAAAATGAGTGCCAAGAATGTTGTGGTTCACAGATATTTAGAACTGTCTTGTGAGATGAATATGGAAGACAGGAACTTTAGGGTAGAAAAGTCCTGGAATATTATAAGCAGAGCTTAATGAGTCATTCCGGTGGGAGTTTGGAAGGAAAGAATGCCAAGGGAAACATGGACAGTGGAGGCCCAGCTCATGAGGTTTCAGAGGGGAACAAGGGCTCTCCAGACCTGGTCTGGAGAGGGTTCATGTGTTATTTTGACAAAGAATCTGCCTGCATTATGCCCATATTCTCAAACTTTGAGTGAAGCTGAATTCAGAGTGATGTCTAATTTCAAAATAGGGAAGTATCATTCTGACTGTTCCATGGCTTCTGTTGACTATTCTTAGTCATATCTGTAGTCTGAGACAAACAATACATAAAAAATGTTTCTGGGCAGTGTAGATATATGAGAAAATTTATGATTGTGGACACATTGTGAAGCCTCCATAGAATCTATAATTGTTAAAGAGATTAGTGGGATAAAAAGATACCTCACTCTCCTCACTGAGGTAACAAGAATGGTTAGTGGAACTAAAGAGAACCCCTTTTCTTTATTGAAGTATAGGTTCCCCCAGGGTTATCCCCACACATTGAAAGCTTCAGGTAGTCTGAATGTAAAATGCTGGTGAAGGGGTGTTGTAGACAACTTACTCTGTTCCAGGGCAGAAAATGCCCAAGCAAAATCAGTTTGTGTAGGAATGGGTTTACTTGGCTTACAGACTCAAGGGGAGATTCCATCCTGGCAGGGAAAATGATGGCATGAGCAGAGGGGTAGACATCACCTCCGCCACAGCACTGCAGACAATGGCAGGAAGGTGTGCCGAACACTGGCAAGGGGAAGCTGGCTTATAACCCCCATAAGCCTGCCCCCAACAACACAGCTCTAGAGAGGTTGTAAAACCCAAATTGCCATCAGCTGAGGATCGATCATTCAGAACACATTCATTTGTTTGTGGGGGACACCTGGATCAAACCATGACAAGGGGTTACCTTCTGGAAAACAACTTCATAGGCAGAGAGAGAAAACCAAAAGTTAAATGGGAGGGAGCTGAGCTGCTTCTTGAGCTGGCAGCAGAATTTGGCAGCATAATCAACATGGGAGTGATTTTATAGGTTTAAAAGATGCAAGACAGAAGCGAACCTGGAGAGAGCCACAGAATATGAGCAAGGGATTAGGAACTTTGCTCAGTAAATGAAAGTAGCCCTTGCCAACATGGGAGCCAGACATGGAGGGAGCTGGGGGTGAGGGCGGGGTGTTGATTAGCCATTGAATCACTACAAGCCCACCAGACACCAGAAGACAAGGTTGTGCATAGATGTGTTCCATACAGAAGCCCATCCTGGTTGCAGGCAGATGCAGAAATAGAGGTTTTGTCAGTAAAGCAAAATCAGACACTCCACCTGTGATGGTTAAATTCTGTTGCCAACTTAATCAGGTTAGGACTCCAAAGAAATTCCTCTTGGGGAGGTCTATGAAGTTGCTCTCAGAAAGGATTAATTAAAGGAGAAAATCTTTCTTCCAGAGTGAGGTCTTCCTCCAGAGTAGGCTGCCTTCCCAGTGGGGTACTATATAAAGAAGCTCTGATAGAACATGGTCTATTTTTGCCTGGCTGCCTGTGCTACTCACTGGGGAATGACTTTTACCTGGCTTTATCCTTCCTATTCATATGTACCTGCATCTGTCATGTTTGGCTATCCTTCATCAGCACTGGAACCAAATTTCATCAGGCTCCCATCATGGAATGAAAATAAGCAGTTCTCTGGGTATCCTCCAGGCCTTCTTTCAGTGCTGGACTGGGATTGCTGAGGCATCCAGCCATATGGACTGAGCAGCTACTGGATTCCTTGGCTCTCAAGCCTGCACCAATTGGACTGTTGTAAACTGATCTAATAAACCCCCCTTTTAATACAGGTTCATTCTATATATATTCTGTTTCTCTAGAGAATTCTGACTAAAACATCAACATAGTCCATCACTTTTTCTGAACCCAGTAGTTCTGTGTCGGTGTGTAAAGCAAGTGTCCTGGCATGCAGATATCACCAACTTCTATTAGCTGCAGGTTTCTCATGGGATAAGGGAAATTTAGTCATATATACCTGAAACCTAAAATAACCCCCTTTCTCAACTGCATGTAGATCCAGGGCATGTTCAGTTTCACAGGAGGAGTCTCAACTTGATGCCACTACGATGATCCATATCACATGATGTATATTACGGGATGGAAATATTCCACCCCTGGTCACCAGAAACTTCAAATCAGTCAAGTCCAAGAAAGCAGAGATATAAGACATAATTCTTGATGGGATATATTTGGGGCAATATCCTACCTCTCCCTGCATTACATGATAGACATGTATCTCACTATAGTTACTTTGTAATACATCAAATAACTCATAGGATTCTCATCTTATTTTTTTAGAAGTAAAATCAGACTGGACATCTACTTACTGAAGATATCTTTAGATGTAATTCTTTTTTTGTAGATCAGATAAATATGTAAGAAATTAATCTTCCTCCATTATCAATGGGTTAAGTACAAATGTGTGACCTTGACAGTTTTGTAGGCATTTTCCCCATTTAATTCCTGTTATTTTTTAGTCTTGATGAGACTTCTAAAGCCCACCTTTCCTGTACTTCTTCAAAAAAAAAGTATTTTATACTTTTCTAAATGCTTTTAGGTTTTATTCTTCCTTTCACATGTGCCAAGACCCCACACATTGAAATGTCAGTTTCATGAACTTTACCAGGACTTATTTCCCAGCCTCAATAATCATGTATGTGCAAAGGCTGTTTGCTACATACTACTAGTTGAAATCCAATTGCTGTGATGGCATCTCCATAATTCACTATTATGATATTTTGTTAACATAATCAAGGTCTCTCTAAACAATTTATTAGAAGAAAAACCACCCAGCTGCCCAAAGCCACAGGACCACTTCTGTTTAGCCAGGTTTAGGCTGTTGAAACAGTAATTTCAATAGAGATAAATTTGCTGGTTTTAAAATATATTTTTATTTATTTCCAAGCAGAGAGAGAGAGAGAGAGAGAGAGAGAGAGAGAGAGAAAGAAGAAGAAGAAGAAGAAGAAGAAGAAGAAGAAGAAGAAGAAGAAGAAGAAGAAGAACAAGAAGAAGAAGAAGAAGAAGAAGAAGAAGAAAAAGAAGAAGAAGAAGAAGAAGAAGAAGAAGAAGAAGAAAAAGAAGAAGAAGAGAGAAAATGAGAGGGTGGGGGATGGGAATGCTAAAGGCTTCAAGTCACTGCAAATAAACTCCAGACACATGCACCGCTTTGTCGATCTGACTTTACATTGGTACTGGGGAATTGAACCCAGGCCGCCAGGTTTTATAAACAAGCACCTTCAACCACTGATCAATCTCTCCAGCCCCAATTTGCTGTTTTTTGTTTTTGGTCAGTCTAATGTGTTTGGATTTCATTTATGCTGTGAGAAAGGGACTATTTTTTTCTTGGGTTTTAATATTTTATTTTTACTCAGGTCCTAATGCTTATACAGTAAGGAGTTTACCCACTGAGCCATCTCCCTGGCCCTTTACCCTTAATTCTTAAATTAGAGATAAATAAATTTGATACAAAGAAAAAACAGAGAAATAGAGATAAAAGGAGGAAAAGAGAAAGAAAGAGGGAGAGAAGGGAAAGAGGGAAGAAGAAAGAAATGAAGAAAGGGAGGGAGGGAACAAGGGAGAGAGGGAGGGAGGAAGGAACAGGAGAGTGACCCTAACTTATGACTCTTAGGTATTTGTTTTCCCTGCCATGAAGAAAACTGCATACAACCAGTTACCTCACTAAAGAATTTAGAAAATATTACTGGGTCAGTAGTGTTATGGCAGGTACAAGGCACAGTAATGGTTGACCCTAGTTAAAATATTATAACCAAGCAACATATTTATATTATATGTGCTCAATAGCTCCTTGTCACTCTCCAAGATCCTTTTAATTTTTGCCCTTGTTGTAAATGATATTTATATAAAGTTTATCTGGAATCACAGTCCTTTTATCTTTCAAGAGCTTTGCAGTGACACTAATTTTTTAAAATTTCCCCAGGAACAGATATTGGTTTGTAAAATAATTTGAGGGCTTGACAGTCATGAAACATCCATTTATCTGGCGTTGTCTACCAAAATAAATCATGCACATCAGGAAACCAGTGTGCAAACTATGTATTTTTCTAATAATAACTTGTCTAAATTATATTCAGGGACTCTAAATTGTAAAGGTATATCTTTAGTTCCTTAAGATTTAATGTGAGTTGAATTCTAGTCAAAATCATATTCACTTTTATTGCACAAAGCACACACTCTGAATGATGAACCATACTGCCTTTCTAAGGTATTGAGAGATAGGATGTAAACATTTTCCTATTGGTAGTGCACTGTAATTCTAGCAAATGGCAGCATGTCAACCTGCTGAAGGCTTAGAGAAAGTCACAACATGTACATATATAGAGAAGTTAACTTGATGGGAGTATTTTGCCTGTTGTGGTGAAGAGTACATGACTATATTTGATGAAAAACACAAGACTGTATACCACAAAGACTGAATTTAACTGTATTAATATGAAATACATCATACAGAAAGTTAGAATATCCCAGGATTGGATGCATAGCATAATAAATGAATTTAATGATACTTAACTATATGCTACAACCACAATAGTTATTGGGGAAAATGAGCTCAGTAACATTGAAAAACAGTAGTTTTTCAATATTATATGATTAAAAATGAGAGAAAATATACATAAACACATTAGTGAATATGGATTATCAATTCTGAATTTGTTAAGGGTATAATACAGTAAACTAAACACCACATTAAATTGTATTGTGATAGTGTGATCCATATGTCTCCTAGAAATGAATGTGTTCTGAATTCTAGATCCCCAGATGATGGCAATTTTGTAATTAGAACATTGTTGGAGGTGTGTTGGTGTGGACGGGCTTATGGATGTTATAGCCAACTTCCCTTTGCCAGTGTTTGACTCATTCTCCTGCTGTTGTTGTCCACCTGATTTTGGCCAAGAGGTTATGTCCACCTCTATGCTCATGCCATAGTTTTCCCTGCCATCATGGAGCTTCCCCTCAAGTCCATAAGCCAAAATAAACCTATTCCTCCACAGCAATTTTGGTCTGATTCTATTCTGCACAGTGAGAGTAAGCTGACTACAACAGTTTTGTCACCAGAGAGTGGAATCATCTGTAGCTTCTAAAACCCTGATTCTGTGGTTTTTGGCCTTTTGGAACTGATTTTCAGGAGGAATATGGAAAGATTTGAAACCTGGGTCTAAGAGGCATCGTGCAGTGCTGAGTACAGCTTGATGAATTCTGGTCAGAGTTGGAAAGACTTGAATGTAATAAGGACTATGGCCTGTGAGATTTGGCTTATGAGGGTGAGAAAAAACTTTGTCATGACTGTGCCAGAAGCAGTTTGCATGAGAAGCTTGCTGCATTCTGCCTGCCAGTGTCCTGAGGACTTTTGCAGGGTTACTTTTTGTGGGACCCTGCTGAGAGGCATGGAGGACACAGGGTTAAAAGAAAGTTGAGACTGGCCTGGAACCCCGATTATTTCATACTGAGACCAGCAGGAGTTTGGCTGACTCCTTCCCTCTCCAATCTCCAGCTACCTGGTGGGCCCCAGCAAGCCCTGATACATCCAGGCAATTCAAGGACTGAGTTTACTGGAGTTCACACAATTCAGCTAAAAGGTAATAACAAGGCCCAGGCAAGGAAAATGTCCTTCCAGTTTATCTATGCATCTGGCCCCTGCCAGTCCTTTCATGAGACATCCACAGGCCACCCTGCTCCTGCCAATCACCTTGCCACTTATCCCTCTGCCTCTCCTTTTCCTTTTGCATAAAAGCACCTTCCCCAATCTAATAAACTGTTCATTGCAATTGTCCCCCAAGAGTTATTCCTCTCACATGCTCATGCATCTTCAAGAGTCTGTTCATCCAGCTCTATGGATGAAGAGGAAGTCAGTGTGCAATGACTCCATAAGTAATTCACAGACCCACAGCTGGTGCCTAAATGTGGGGCTGTTGATCGGCTGGACAGCAGGTACTCTGGAACACTGGGGAAGGTGAGCCCTCCCTCCAAATGAGGGACATCAGTTACCAGGAGGAGTCTGGTCATCTTGCCTCCACAATCTGGGGGCTAGAAGGTCTATTCTTTACTTTTAGTCAATGCCATCATGAGGGACTCTTCAAAGGTGAAAGAGCAATTGAGATCTCTTGGCTGAGGCTACTATTCAGCAGAGATGGAAGGCTCTTAGCTGGATTAATTGACCCTGACAGCTAGTCTGGGTGTTCTATCTTAATCTCTCTTTTCACTAAACCTGTCTACTCATCAAATAGTTAAAAGCTGTTAGTGCAGTATCTGGTTTTCTGAAGTTTGCAGTTAGGCTTATGTCTGAATCTCTGGGGATTCCCTTGTGGCACTGGCCATCATGGAAATGTTGCCCTCTGACTTTGCCACTTCCACATCTTTTCTGTCATGGGGAATTTCATGTCCCACCAGAAGAAATCCCCAATGAAGGGGATAAGGGCACTTCTCAAGTCATGAGGACTTAAAATCTCCAAGAAGGAGGTACTTCTTTCTGGGAGAAAGTCCTCCACATAGCCCCCTGGATGGCTTCTATTGACCCCATGACATGGAGGTATGGACCTGTGTGGCTTATCTAGCTAGAAACAAATAAATTCAAAAAGGGACACCCCTTCCCTTCCTCCTAATAATAGCAGTGGTCAGACAATGTGTAAGTCCTCCTAAAATGGAGACTGATCCTAAATTACAAAATAACACTAATTCTGATGAGGAAAGCTCTTGGGATCACCTAATGGCAGACCTTAGATTCCTAAAAATATGGTTGAGGAGATCTGCCAAAAACTGTCCATCCCTGACTCTCCAGTCCTGGCCCAGTGGCCTTCGCTGCTGCAGTAGCTCCACCATTCAGGCACACCCTTAGGCCTTCCAGATGAGGGTTAGGGCAGTGATTTTCCAGTGCCTACATCTACCTACCCACCTCTACTACAAGAACCCCTGCCTTTGCTGCTGTATATCCCTAGGGCTCCTGAGGAACCAAAGATCCGCACCCCCTATGCCCAGCCGCCAGTGATTTCACAACAGTTATGTGAATTACAGGATGCCAATTGGGCTACTGAGATGCCACCTGTCTCCACCTTTCCTATTAATATTCAACCCACATGATCCAAGCCTTCACATTGGTTCCCATACCAGGCCAATGACTTAAAAGAATTGAGACAGGCAGTCCGAGAGGATGACACCTGTGCCCCACAGAACTGGCGAGATATCTGCTGTTCCTCTCTCCCTTGTCCTTTGTTCCTTCAGTAGGAGGCCCTTTATAGGGATAAACACCTTCAACAAATTAGAAACAACCAAAATCAACAGGATATTCCCTGGGGCTTTGATGAGCTCTTCAGGCAGGGCAATTTTTCCACAGGCATACAACAAGCCCAACAACCTGCGGGGTGTTAGCAGCAGGTTCATCTTTGTACCCTTCAAGCCTGGGATAGAATTATGCCCTCCTCTGACTCCCAAGACAGCACATCCTCCTTACTGTTTCTCTAACAAAAGATGGAAGAACCTCTTTCTGATTTTATCCTAAGAACTAAAACAAGCTTAGAGAGAAAAATTCCTGACCCAGCCACCAGAGATATACTTATTAAAACTATATTATGGGATGGCATGACCGCAGAATATAGATTAGCTTGCCAAGGTTCAAAAATGAACTTTATGATAAATGGGACTTAGGTCATTGGAACCGCTTCCCACAAAGCAGCCTCTCTGGCACAGGCTTTTGCTGTAGCCTTACAAGCCCAAGAAAATGTTTAATCTGCAGTGAGGAAGGACACTGGAAAACAGAGTGCCCAACAATCAAAGATATCTCTACCTCAGATGATAAAATTCCTCCACCCAGGACTATTTACCCATGATGCCATAAATGGTTCCACTGGAGAAGTGACTGTTGTGCCAGTTATAAGGATGGCAAATCCTTAAAGTCTTCAAACTTAAAAAGGGGCATCCCTCAGCCCCTCCAGTAAGAAGGGAGGTCCATAACATATAATGGGTCATGAGTGTACTTAAAAGAACCCACCTAAAATTATCCTTATTCTTGACCCTTCGGATGAACAATGGCGGGTGGGAGTGACAAGGAAACTTTGTGCCTATGACACCAAACATTCTCCTCTGACTATCCACATCTCCAGACATTAGAATCCTACCATCCACCCAATAGAAACTAATCACCATGTTATTAAACAGTTCAAACCAATTACAGATGATATATGAGCCACCATGGCATGGATACAATATGTTCAATATGTGGCTGATCTCCTCCCTTTTACCTGCCAACCTAATGCTTCCAGCTGCTTCTTCTGTGCTTCCCCTGCTTGCCCACTGTTGACTGTAGTCCCCATCAATGCTACCCTTGAACATCCCATGTCTGCAATAAGCAATCTTCAACTCCACCTCACAGACGTCCCTCTCTTTGATTCTGGTCAGACTGTGCCTCTGTCTGTCCAATACTAAACCAACAAGAGCTAACTGCCTCCTCAATATTTCTATCACCAGGACCACCTGTGTCAAGATACCCTCTTTCATGTGGTGCAGAAGGATAGCTGCCCCATTCATGAACACCTCCACCTCCACTTATTGCTCCCCAGTTCTGATTGTTCCATAAGGTATACCTATGTGAAGAAGATGAAATGGCTTACACACTTCGGCCATGACACCTGAGGGAAATCTTCATTCTCCTGCTGGTGGGCCTTGATGTGACATTGTCCCTGGGAGCCTCAAGTGTGGCAGGGATGGCTGTTTTCCAAACCCATCACCTCGTAGGGGATTTTTCAGGACAAATCATCAGGTGATGATTTCTACTACTAACAGTCTTGAGTCTCTTCAGAGACAACTGAACTCCATCGTAGGTGTAGTGCTCCAAAATCACCGAGCACTAGATCTCATAATGGCTGAACAAGGAGGGACATGTGTTATACTTGGGGAAGAATGTTGTTTTTATGTCAATGAGTCTTATACTATTGAACAAAGCTTAAAAACACTTTTAAAAACCCTGCAAAGAGCTAATTGACCACTACGCCCACAAAGCCCCCACCTCTTGGCTCTCCAACCCTTTGATATCCTGGATCCTCCCACTCCTTGGTCCCCTCTTTGCTACTACTACTACTCATAGCCCCCTGCATCATCCAGTTTGTCAAATGACAATAACTAATATTGCTCAAGTCAGAATAAATCAGGTCTTTAGTACAGTATCAAACCTTGCCTTAAAAAAAATCCAGAGATACTTAAGATCTCAACAACAAAGCAGATTCAAAACTCATCCACTATGACTCAGGGAACTGAGCAGAAGTGGGGGCAAATAGTATGTAAGAGCCATGGTGGAGGAAAATATCAAGAGACATTGTACCCCTCAACAACAATACACAAGGGGGAAGGAAAAAAATGAAAAAAAACTAGCTACCTCTGGTGTAGTTCATACCCCCTATCCTATGGACAGATTCAGAATGCGCAACAAGGAAGTACCCAAGTGTAGGGGACAGAGAGGAAGGAAATGGGGACACATTCACAAGATTTGCTCATACAATGTATAAACTTATTCATAATAAAGATTTTTAAAATTATTTTCAAAATCTTGCCTAAAACAACTGAGGATTATGATACCACTGCTTCATGATAAAAACAAAAAGGAGGGTTGTGCGACCCTGCTGAGAGGCATGGAGGACACAGGGTTAAAGGAAAGTAGTCATCTATGCTTGTGTGTGCTTTTGCATCATCCACAGTCCTGTAAGTAACCTGTACTTGTGTTTTGTAAGCAAGCACAATAAGCTCACTGGTCTATCAAGTTGGAATCTGATGAAGTCATTACTTTGGTCTCTATCTAGTGTCCTTTCTAAGTGAGTAGGCATTTGCATGTCTGCAGATCTATAGGGAAGGGCTAAGGCAATAATTTGAAAGGGGTGGGGGAAGACTGAAATAAGCATGGGAGTGCTGGGTTAGAGTTGATAACATTTGCGTGAATTCATGCTGCTCTTCATAGATTTACAGATAAAATATAGTTGTTTTACGTTTATAAATAGTAATATATCTACACACATTTTCTAGCTGTGGCACTGAGATAACCCAGAAACTATAATTAATAGTTATGGTTCCAGATTTTTGTTTCTAATACTTTTCTTCAGTTTAGGGATCAAGGGCTCCTTGTAGAAGTAGTTGATTATAGAGCTGGGAAAGGAAAATAGAATAAGGGTTTAGGCACTTAACACATCATTAGGTGCCAGAAACCAATTTTGGAAAGGGTTAAAAACAGAGGAAAAAAGATGGTGGCATGTTAAAAGTGCCTAAATACTGTTCTGAAAGAACTCAGTAGTCCAAAGTGAAGCATTTCAAACAACAGAATGAATAACAAAGACATTGAATTATATGAAAATGGTGACTCATAAGTTCATTAATAAATGACTGTTAAATTGAATGAATAAATAAAGGTAGGAGAGACTATATAAATCTTTCTTATTGAAGAATTTCAAATAGCATATATAAATATTTGACCTTATAGAGGGTGACACTTCCTTTCCCTCCTCGTACTCATTCCTAAGAAACAATGCAGGGAAAAAAAGCCAATTTGACAGTGGAGAAATCTGACCCTAACCAAGTTACCAAGATTATCAGCAAGACATCAGTTGCTATCATGGATCCCTGATGTGACTTGATGAGAAGTGTGCTTCTCCTGTGTGTCATCCTTTCCCAAAGCAGGTACCCTAGTCTAATCCTAAGGACTAAACCCATAAATGCAAACCATAAAGGGCAATCCTCCTGGAAGTGGGAACTAGAGGACCTCCTATAGAATGTAACTCATTATAAAAGACCTGGTGGCTAGGGCATGTACATGGAAATGCAGATATGCAATCAAGAATCAGAGTATGGACTTGGTCTTTACTATATATACTTTGTAGTTAATGAAAGGAAATGGATATTTACTCTCATTGAGATGTTTATATTTTCCTACCCACGTTTTAAATTAGGCAGTAAGGCCTTCAAATGACTCCTTTTGTGCATTCCTCTGTAAGGCCACCTTCAGCAGCTATCTAATCAAACAATGTGTCATTGTAATCACCATGTCTCCATAGTAACTCAATTCTACCTGATGTGGTTACTTGATGCTTTACCTTGGTGTTTCTTTGTAGTCATAATTAAACATGTATTGTGCAAAATCCTCTCACATTATAAGCTTTGTTTTCTCTTTTTCATTACTGAAAGTTAAATATAGCATTATCAGAAAGCAGGGTAACTCAAAGGAAGTTAGTCTTCTGGAGATTCTACTTTGGTAGCAAGCATATTAAACACCTGCAGTTTTATTGATGTGGAATTATAGCCAGCCATAGTCTGCTATGGCTTTTCCAATAAGCAAAAGAAAGCTCTTTAAATTCTTAAAACAGGTGTTTAGTCCTAGGTTCAAGAGTAAGCTAGGCATTACTGTGCCTCGAAAAAAAAAAGCGCTAAGCTTGGGAAGACACTTTATCACTGCTTTCCACCATTTGGAGAAGGCTGAAGAGGAAGGATGTCCTCCTGGTTTTCCATGATGATTCTTTGTGTACAGACCCATTCTGGGCAAACAAAGAGTAGGTTCAGTATTAGGGTCGTTTCTGGAAACATCAGAAAATTCTCTTGGAGGTTGGCTTTGACCTTGGACATGCTTTTTTTAATCTTCTCACCACTTAACCTTACTCATCTAATTCATTTTTATTGCACTCCTGTGAGCATAGACCATGTCCACAAAGCACCTCTTGGTCTGCTCCATGCTGGGGTCCAACTTTCAGAAGTACTATGTAGCTTCTGTCCTCAAGAACTATAAAGTCTTTTTTTTAAAAAAGGAAAGTCAACAAAAGTGATAGTATCACAAAAATGCATGTGCACAATCCAGGGGTGAGCAGAGATGACAAATATCCAACAGTTGGGGCCGAGATGAAATTGGCCCTGTCAGGTCTACATGGAAAGCCGTCAAACAGAAGGGCTCGTACCTTCCTGTCTGAGCTTACTACAGGTCTTCCCTACATAGATTCTGCTACATGAGGAAAAAAATGACAAAAAAATCTGAAATTTAGTTACTATACATTGAATTAGACCAGGAATTAAAAGATAAGATCTGATGTTGAAATTTCTAGAAGAAATAGGGAAAATACTGCAAAATATAGGCATAGTGATAGATTTTCTGAAACACGATGTGAAAGGTTCAGAAAATAATTGCAAGAACTGGCCAATGTGATTGCATAAAATTGAAAAGCTTCTACATAGCAAAAAAATATATAGTGAAGAGAGAGTGTAATGGGAGATCTGAGTCCTGAGCTCCTGTCTGTAATTAACCAAAGAAATGGCAACTCAGATTAAAGAATGATTTTATACAACATCACACTTTATTCAAACATTATAGGGCTATAAAGGAAATAAAGAGGATCAAGGAGAAAAGGGAGAGTGACCCCACCAGGTACTCATGTGTAGTGACCATTACAAAAAAGTAATAATAATTCAAAGGCATGCACTTTCAAAAAGAGATTAAGAGGTTAAAGTGAGAGTGAAATCCATGCTAAAAGTGATTCACAAAAAAAAAGAAAGAAAAAGAAAAGGAAATGGGTTCCAGAATGGAGACTCAGCCAAATGTGTAACCCAAGGACAAAACAAAAGAGACCCAGGGTTTCTGTGCAGATTCAAATGAGAATCAGCATTCTGGAGGTGGGCACTCAGCTGTGCCAGAGGTTCCAGCCATTTGGCCTGAGCTTAGAGGGGAAGCTTGCCCACACCTGGTCAGGCTGCACTGTGTGGCTGGGATGAGCTGAGACCAGGCATGGCAAAGTTGTGACGTGAATCTGTAGTGGGCTGTCCCTGTCTGCCTACCATAATCTGTCTACCTACCCTAGTTTCCCACAATTGTATTTCCAAAAAGGGGAAATCTTTGCCAATATGTATCTGACAGTGCATTAATATCCAGAATCTATGAGGATCTCAAACACCCCAAATTCTCCAAATCACCTAATCAGTAAATGCCATAATTAAATGCAGTATTGTGTATGCTAACAAAGTTAATCTTAAAACATTTTTTAAAAGTAAACATGTGTAAATGTTTGTTTCCATTTCTGGTCATCATTGCTTACTTCCTTAGTCATCAGTACAGGATTCAGAGAAGGAATGGACTCCATCCAGAGTAGGGTGAAGAAGCTCAGGAGATTGAGGCAGAATGCTCTTTAATTTGAAGCTATCCTGATCTACACTGTGATTCCATATCTCATTAGAAAGAAAGAAGAGAAGGAGAAGATGAGAAGAAGGAAGAGGAGGAAAGAAAAATAGGAGGAAGGAGAAGAGGAGGAGGAGAAGGAGGAAGAAGAGGAAGAAGGAGATTCCTGAGATCTTTATCCATATTGTTGAGGACTCTGTTTATAGACAACTCCAGAACATGGGACATCTTGGTCATAATGCTCATGAAGTTAGTTGTAATGAGGCTTTTTAGTGACATACACAGAGTGGAGAAATCAGGTCAATGAAAGCCAAGAGCTAGAATAAGTTATCTGGGAAACAGAGGGGAAACCAGATAAGCAGATGAAGAGACAAACTCTTCAGACACTGCTGGCTAGCCTAGCCCTCTGCAGTATAGAGCTTTGTTGATAAGCTTATCTGCCTCCAACCTCTCTGAAAGTGAGTCAAACATTATTGTTGTCTATTAGACCATCATCAGCCTGGCCAATCTCTTCAAAACAAGATTTTTTTAATGGTATCTTGATTATCCAAAATTAGATACATTGTAT